>CM049807.1:4225722-4468557 GCA_027422405.1 Ptychobarbus kaznakovi | reverse complement strand
TAGCCCTTCCTTTGTTATTGAAACCACATTGACAAGTTGACTACAAATGGTACATTTCTACAATGGCAACATCAGTGCAAGTCCAACACAACTACCACACTGAGCAGCGCAACAAAAACAACAGTGTACTTTTAAAAATGAAAAATTACATAATACAAATCTGCCAATAACAAATATGCAGTCAATGTAGAACATTAAGCAAGTATGGCTAACGTCCATGTTACTTCTTAAGGACCATTATTCTTAAATGTAATGGTCTTCAAAGGTTCATCGGACAGCTCCTGTGCCAGACAGATCAACTGCAACAATAACTGCTCTAAATCAACAAGTAACACACCCACATATTTTAAACTGTAAAGGTTTGGCTTCAACCGCAGTTTCCCAGAGTTTTGGGAGTATCGGTCACCCTTATTGTTGCTAATGTGATGCCAATGAAATGAACTCTCCTTTTCATCTTAACCAACTGGAAAACTAGAATATCATAATGCATGGAAGATGTGTTGGTGTTCAGAAGGAGCACACAATGCATACAGTATGACCAAATAATACAGATGCTGCAGGCACTATGACAATGAGAGGAAGTTAAACTTTTTTGAGGGTGCAAATAAAAAAACTACAGAAATAGCATAAAACCTAAAAGATCTTGCAAAAAAAGAATAAAATTAGATTATTTAGGTTAAAGCTATTTTTCCAAATAATATCACTAAATAATATATAATTATATACTCCAAAGCCTTGTCTTGCATAGTACTCACTAAAGTTCCTCTATCAGTTAGGAGTAAAACTGACCTTTATTAGATCAGTTCACTCCGTGATAATGGTGTGAGTCATTAGGGACCCAGAAAAAAAACAAGATGTAGATATGAGATGTCTAATTTTGTGGTCTGGGTCCCTGGAAAACGAACTTTACGCCCTTCTCTGAAGTGCATTATAAGTTAGAAGAGATAGAGAAACCAATTGTATGAAGCAGCAAGGGCGAGATCATCTACTTGACCTGACTCATCTGAGCTGATCTTTAATGATGCAGACTTGAGAAAGAGATCATTTAGGGGTTATTATTATAAAAATATAACGGTCTATCCTTAAAATTACATTTAAAAAAAACCAATTAACTGAAATAATATACCAAATTACTATAAACTTACCTATTCTAATATACAACCACCTTAAAAACGGTTCTAATGAGAACGCCACTTGATGGATCAAAGTTCACCACAAGTACCTCTTCCACAAGCTGAGATAAATATTAATATACAGAAAGTACACAAAGTCCCATAAACACAAACAGAAAACATAATAAACAGAAAATAATCCAATAAACGTTCATTTAACAACATAAGATGTAAAATAAAACCCTAAATGTCATTTAAGATGAGAAAAACCTAAGAGGAAACAAATATTTAAGTTAAAAGAAAACATCAAATGTGAGGTGCCCTCTTTTGTCAAATTACGGTTTTTCGCTGTAAATTATAAGATTTCTTGTACAGTTTTTGAAAGTGAAAATAACATTTAAAAGCATTTTAATTCAAAATTACATGAACTTTCCTATTAGATGTAGCCTATTTCAGTTTCCAGTAAGAGAAAAGACTGTTAAGAAATGAACAGGCTTTTACTGTAGCATAGAAGTCTTTTACAGTTAAAATGATGACCTTTTTTACAGTGGTAAGGGCTTCCTGGCACTGAACACTTTAAACAGGAAAACAAAAAAGTAAACGTTTCAGATCCACATAACTGAAGAAACAAAGGATGAAGAATATGGAGAGCTAATTAATCCAATCATATATATAATCATATTTACAGTCGTGGCCAAAAAGTTTTTGAGAATTACATAATTATTAGTTTTCACATAAGTTTGCTGCTAAACTGCTTTTAGATATTTGTTTCAGTTGTTTCTGTGATGTACTGAAATATAATTACAAAGCACTTCATACGTTTCAAAGGCTTTTATCGACAATTACATGACATTTATACAAAGAGTCATATTTGCAGTGTGGCCGTTCTTTTTCAGGACCTCTGCATTTCGACTGGGCATGCTCTCAATCAACTTCTGGGCAAAAATCCTGACTGATGAAATGCAATTCTATTTATTTCAATATCGGTTTTATTGATCACTTCTGTGGCAAAAATGTTTCATATTCACTTGGAGTGGTGGTGGTTTTTGTTTGTCCACCCCGCCTCTTGAGGATTGACCAAAAGTTCTCAATGGATTAAGATCTGGGGAGTTTCCAGGCCATGGACCCAAAATTTAACGTTCTGGTCCCCAAGCCACTTAGTTATCACTTTTGCCTTATGGCACGGTGCTCCATCGTGCTGGAAAATGCATTGTTCTTCACCAAACTGTTGTTGGATTGTTGGAAAAGTTGCTGTTGGAGGGTGTTTTGGTACCATTCTTATTCATGGCTGTGTTTTTTGGCAGAATTGTGAGTGAGCCCACTCCCTTGGATGAGAAGCAACCCCACACATGAATGGTCTCAGGATGCTTTACTGTTGGCATGACACAGGACTGATGGTAGCGCTCACCTTTTCTTCTCCTGACAAGCCTTTTTCCATGCCCCAAACAATCGGAAAGGGGCTTCATCTGAGAATATGACTTTGCCCCAGTCCTCAGCAGTCCATTCACGATACTTTCTGCAGAAGATCAATCTGTCCCTGATGTTTTTTTTTTAGAGAAGTGGCTTCTTTGCTGCCCTTCTTGACACCAGGCCATCTTCCAAAAGTCTTCGCCTCACTGTGCGTGCAGATGCTCTCACACCTGCCTGCTGCCATTCCTGAGCAAGCTTTGCACTGGTGGCACTCCGATCCCGCAGCTGAATCCTCTTTAGGAGACGATCCCTGGCACTTGCTGGACTTTCTTGGACGCCCTGAAGCCTTCTTTACAAGAATTGTAACCTCTTTCCTTGAAGTTGCTGATGATCCTATAAATTGTTGATTTAGATGCATCTTAGTAGCCACAATATCCTTGCCTGTGAAGCCATTTTTATGCAACGCAATGATGGCATGCACGCGTTTCTTTGCAGGTCACCATGGTTAACAATGGAAGAACAAAGATTTCAAGTATCACCCTCCTTTTAACATGTCAAGTCTGCCATTCTAACCCAATCAGCCTGACATAATGATCTCCAGCCTTTGCTCGTCAACATTCTCACCTGAGTTTAACAAGACGATTACTGAAATGATCTCAGCAGGTCCTTTAATGACAGCAATGAAATGCAGTGGAAAGGTTTTTTTGGGATTAAGTTAATTTTCATGGCAAAGAAGGACTATGCAATTTCTGATCACTCTTCATAACATTCTGGAGTATATGCAAATTGCTATTATAAAAACTTAAGCAGCAACTTTTCCAATTTCCAATATTTATGTAATTCTCAAAACTTTTTGGCCACGACTGTATATATGTAACACTTTTACTATTTTTACCAAAGAGTACAGGAAAAGCAGTCATCAAGTGTTCACCGCAAGTGAGAACCAAAATTCAAGCATCCGAGACCTCACCTCAAGCACCTCATGAAGTTTTAAATTGATTTAGGCTACATTTTTGGTCACTAAATGTTTTTCAAAATGTGGAACATGGTCATTATAAAGAATGAGAAGCTGTATCCAACGTTTTGAATAGTACTATACCACAGCACATTATCATGGCGTGTAAATGCTCCAATAATACTTTTAAAAAAACACTTTAAAATAAGTAGTATTAATAGATAAATAGAAAAATCGCGTAACCTATTATTTCTAACGTGTCTATTGCATAGTGCAAAATTGAAAGTAGTCTCATTTGGCGTGTAAAGCAAAACTCCGTGAGGTGACATGAAAGACAGAAGCGAAAATGCGGCGACCAACTAGAGGCGAGGGACGAGGTGCCGCCGCTCACCGTCGCGCGCGAGGATTCCCTCGGCCATCTACTGGAAGAGGTGATGTCATGACGCAGAGGTGGGGAATCCCCCAGGAGACAGCGCGTGAGAAAACAAGCGATAACCTTCCAACCAGAGCAACTGCTACAATATCATCCTAAAGCATAAAAGCTGCCAAAGCGAGATACAACGCTGCTTTTTATGCTGGGTCGGTGGACGTAATCCACTGATGACTGCAAGCATAACGAGAAGTGAAAAATAAAGACGTTTAATAGGCTATTCTATCACTGTATTTGGTTTTATATACATCTTAAATTGCCTCACCTTATGTATTTCCTGTCTATTTAGGAAATGGAAGCACTTTGGGTGGTTTTGCAATATTGTAAATAATAACACCATGACTAGAGAAGTATTATTGTTTCTGGCTTTGAATATAAGGCATTTTTATTATTATTTTATTTACACTTGTCCCTTTCTCACTCCATGTTTTTTATCACCTCACCTTAATTTCAGTATTGTCTATTTGGTACACTTTGGCACTACTGTAAATGCTGACAACCAAGCGAATAAAGTTGTATTGACTGACTCTGGGAAGAAGAGAAACGACAACATGGCATCTATAAACCTACTATGGCATAATAAAGAATCTGGAATCAACGAAATTAAACCAAAATCCCTTCCACATCAGGTTACAAAACATGTATTCAAGCGAACGGAAACACTTATGATTCTTCAGACTCTTATTTTGTAATGTTTAAGGACTTAGCAACATACTAACTTAGTGAAACCAAGTTATAAATCTAACTACAAAGTAACTACTGTCGTCTTGTCACGGTAGTGACAGTCTCCTAGCTTCATGTAACGGCTCAGATGAAACAATGTATACATTATTTCCGTCACGAGCGCATCCCGTTCTCAGAATCGAGCAGCACAGATATTGATCGATACATCAGCACGAGCTGCACTGCAAAACATGATCCGACACAGCGACTCATGTACAATCTTCTTCACAGAGAAACAACCACAGAGTCGCGTATCTTTTACAAAGCGACGCGGCTGGGCAACTTACCCCGTGTCGTTCAAGGTTTCTGAGAAAACGTCCCCCGCCGATATAAGCACAGTCAACACGTTATTGACGTTAATAACTACCGTTTATAGGGCCTATAGGCTTTTCTAAAAAGAGCTTTTCCAACTTTTCCGTCACTACAAACACGCAAGCTACAGTAGTCTATGCGAAAATGGGCTGCACATTTCCAGTTTCTCGTTGATTGACAGGACTCAGACGCTCTCACGTACGAGATCAGGGTTTTGTCCAATCGCTGAGCTCGACTGACGCAAAGGAGGCGGGTCATAGAGCGAGCGAGCTCGAATGTATTGCCTTGGCTCGGCAGGCTCTTCCGACGACTCTGTCCTCCCTCGGAGCGCGCTGTTCTGAAGCCAAGCGCGGCGGGGGGAGGCGGAGCTCCTAGAACAGCGCGCCTGGAAGTCATCTGAATTACTGGCAGTGCCTGCGTCATCTCAACTTTTAATTCAGTGGATGTAAAAACTGTACCGTCGTGACGTTTGCGGTAATAATTTCTCCCCTTTTTTACAACACTGTGTACGTTTAAGTGTGCCACTGGCCACAAATCACACAACGAATCTAAATCAATATTTTCATAATATATAGCGAAGTGCATTTTATTTAAAGAAAAATAGAGACTCTTAACTCAAATATTTATAAAGCATTTTCAAAACCATAAAAATGGACCAAATGCAAATTATTACACATTTATTTATTTATTTATTGAATAATGAAACATGCATTGTAGCAAATGGCCCAACAAACAATTATCAAACATAAAAATATCAAAGTTTCTTGACTGGACTATAGTTTTGTCACTATAGATGCTCAGTTTGCACTCTGAAATAGAATTAGCTGTTTTACACTCATGGGTTCAGGAATTACAAATGTGTTTTTAGTATAGCAATGGTTTCAAAATGAATGTTTCATGTGTGACTGCCTGTAATTAACCACAGTCCTTTTTTCTCAGAAATCAAAAATATTTGTAAAAACCCTCTGAAATTCCCAAAGGAAACCTCCGGTTCGCCGACAAAGTAAGTGTCATGATTGAGCAGCTCTGATGTGTTTGTATCAAATTCAGGTGTATCTGTTTTCTCGCTTACACATTTTGACTCTTTGTCTTTGACATCTGTAACACAATGTCTCTCAGTGGAGTTGTTTAAACTGTCTTTAATCCAAAAAAATATTCTACAGGCAACAGATTTTTTTCTTTATTTTTTTCTTTCTTCCCCTCACTGATGCAAATGGCAAACACATTAATATCTGATGCTGCGTCAAGTATTGGTTCTGTAAATTACACAACTCACGTGTTGTATTAATACTGAAATTAAGGTCTCATGCACACATGCACATGTGAATTACTGTGAAGGATTGTTGTGTCTGTTTGTTCAATGAAAATCTCACTTGGGTTAAGAATATAAAACATATGCAGTGAATAATGTGAACATTCCACTCTTTCACTTAATAATGACAGAATTGTCCTTGTTGTATGAGATATATCTTTCACAGAATGCTGTTTACACTTGCTAGATCTGTTAAGAGACCTGCTGCAAATAGGCCTGTTGCTTACTAAATATAGCACTTCTTCAAGTTTTATTTTAGAAATACAAAGTCATGCTTGGTTATGCGACATTAACCTTAGCAGAAGACGACAATGACGATGGAAGCAGAATAAAGAACAAGGACATAATGAACATGTATTTACTGTCATTTCTATATATAGTCAACAAAGATGCCCCACTGACGCAAATAAAATCCCCAAACATTCAGAGCATTTAATCTGGATATTCTACAATGACTTTAAAACATACTCATTTATGTCACGTCTCACCCACCATCTGTTTATTTACACACTTACCCACACAGCTGAAGAATGAGTAATCAGGTACAAAATATAATGATTTAAATTTGCATTTACACTGAAACCGTTTGACTTCATCTGATATGGTTAAGTATTTCGGAAAAGTATGCACCTCCCACATATTTACTAGTTTTGTTTATTCACACAAAACTGACCTCATGCACACAATCTTCCCTGTCAAGGGAAACATTTTTGTATACACATTCATTACAGTAGTATAGAGAAAATGCAGATACACATCAGCTCAGTGGGTTCTAGTTTGTTCTTCCTGCTGCTTTCTGCAAACACCCGACCATCTGTTTTCCTGAGACGCTGATGGAAAACACAGATGTGCAGCGACGCTTGTGTGGTGCAGAGGTCAGTCCAAACTGCATCTCATACATCATTTATATTGCAAAACATTTTCTTGCCATGAACAATATCGAGACATCTGATCCAAAGAGACTGTTATGTGTTTGAGTGATCAAATATCTGATCCATCATTAAGACCAAGAAAGAGAATCTTATCAGAGGTGTTAATAAATAGAACATTGTAAAATAAGGCTCAGACACTCTTTACATAAAGTAAAATGCTACATCATATACATCATAATTAAAATTACTGATATATAATAGTGTGTGTGTGTGTGTGTGTGTGTGTGTGTGTGTGTGGGTGTGTGTGTGTGTGTGTGTGTGTGTGTGTGGTGTGTGTGTGGTTGTGTGTGTGTGTGTGTGTGTGTGTGTGTTGTGTGTGTGTGTGTGTGTTGTGTGTGTGTGTGTATAATGCTATGTCTATTTCCCAGCCACTTTCTTTTTGTTCTGCCGTCTTCTGCTCCCCTTTTGGAAAAGCACTCTCCTTAATCAGATTCCTTGCATTGATTATTTAATGTATTCCCTCTACGACCAACACGACACCACCAAGGACAGAGAACAGACAGAGAGAAGATGAGGGGAGAAGCAGAGAGAGAGAGAGAGAGGCAGAGGCAGATACAGCACAGACAGAGCAGAGGCAGAGACAGAGGCAGAGGCAGAGGCAGATACAGCACAGACAGAGAGCAGTCTAAAACCAGCAGCCTGTATAGTAATGCATTATGCATTATTACTGTCCAAACATGCCATCTAACTTTAGAAAACAAGCTTTTACTTTTAACGCAGTACTTCATTACATTAATAAGAATGTATTTGGGTGATTTTAAAACATCAGAGTTAAATTATGGATTCCCTTCTAAATGTATTAATATCTGGTCTGAAGATATGAGAATTGCTGCATTATATAACTGAACTCTTGTAATATATATTTAATAAGGTTTTCTATTTATCTGTACCAAAATAACTTGTTGTTTTTATTGATTGATTGATTGATTCATTCATTTGTTGATCGATTGATTGATTGATTTGATTGATTGATTATTCAATCATTGATCGATTGTATTCAAAGTCTTTAAATGCCTGGTCCAAAATTAGTACCATTTGTTCCTGCCAAAAATTGGCCCTTAATGATGGCCCTTAATTGGTTCATGATGACATCAACTAAATCTTCCCGCAGTGTCCACTGCATTCAGGGTCTGTATGCTCACTTGTAGTCACCCGTCTGCTTGCTGCACATTTGCATAAAGTCGCTATTGCTCATGTCTCATTGAAAATGAAGAAAATGAACTGCTTAGTTTTAATAAATGCTCTTTTTGGACTGGAGAGGAAGTTGGAAGTTTCATAGTACTGAAAGTTACACTTTGATTTTACTTTTAACCCTATAAAGCATACTGTACATGTGCACATTTGAAGGCCTAAAAATCATCAACATGTTCAGAACTTTGCTGAAAAACATGTTGCACAATGTCATTCCTTCTGCTATGTGATTAACAGGTCAATCTGCTAGGATTACGCATAGAAGAATTTAATAGAAAACCAAGCAATAGAAGAATTTAAGAAAACTTACAAGAATAGGTGAATCAAGGTTAAGGTTTCTTTATTTGTCACATAATAAATTATACAGGGTATAATCTTAGGAAATGAAATGAGTGACAATTGAAATCAGGTCCGCTTTAAAGGGACAGTTTTATTTTTAGAATAAAAATAAAATTAAATCAAAGTTCACAACACAAGAGCATATATATATATATATATATATAGGTAAAGTAAAAAAATTAAAAAAATAAAGAAATAAAGAGTAACAGTGCGATAGAATAAAAAGTGCAAAACAAATAGATGTGCAAAAACAATAAGATGTGCAAAACAGTATACTGGATAATAAATAGATTGAACAAGAGGGATAGAGGGATGTGCAAACGGGTTTACCGGGTATGTACACTAGCAGCAATACGGATGATGAGAATATGAATGTTTTTTACATCTTACATCTTTGACCACAAAAATACAAATTGTGAGTTTAACTTGTGAATGTTATAATGTTATGAGACGGCATTTGTGTTAATAAAACTGGAGCCTGATGCCTGGGAAGAAGCTATCCTCCTCAGCCACATTCTCAGTTTCATTGCCACCATATAAGCCATATAAGAAGCGCTTGCAGAGGCAGTGTATCAACAGAAAAGATGGTGATACCAACAAATGGTTTGAGTCCTTGAGGATTTTATATACAAACTTTTAGTTTTAGCTCTGCTTTTAGTTTTTTAGCGTTTGAGGTATTTTATGTCCTGCAGAGGGAGAGCAGTGAGATTCAGCTAAGCCTGAGAGCTGCATCCTGTTTTGCGTTACCATTCACAGATGCGCTTTAAGCGTTGCAGGCTGTTAATATGGACCTGTCAGAATGGCCAGATGCCTGGGATCAGCTCTTGAGCTCTTCTGGTGCTGCAAAGCATGTTTCAGGCATGTCGGTGTGAGGTCTCGAGAGATTTCAGCTGCCGCTGGTCGCTACAGTTTGACGTAGTCATTCTTGCTGCTCTTGTTTGCAGATGTGTTGGTTGTAGTCGCTCACATATCAGTACTCTCTGAATTGTTTACCAGAGGTACTTGATGAGAGTCTGTTCACCTCTCTCCAGCAGGGGTCCCACTGGAGTCATCATAGGTGGAGTTGGGTGCCAGCTGCTCCAGCTTCGTGAGATGGTGACAGTTTCCTCTCTCCACTGTTTTGAATGTGTGTAGTCCAAGTCAGTCCTCTGAGATGTTTACACCGAGGTACTTGAAGCTCCACCCTCTCCACAGGGTCCCACTGTCATGAGGATTGTAGGGCGCTGCTCTCTTCTGAAGTCATCAGCTCTTTAGTTTTGCTGACGTTCAAGAGAGACAGTTTCTGGCACCATGGTGAGTCTCTCTACCTATCCAAGTATGCGGCCTCATCATGTTGTTATGAGGCCAGAACCACAGTATCATCAGCAAATTTAATGATAGAAGTGGAGCTGTGAGAGGACACGCAGTGTGGGTGTATAGAGAGTATAGCAAGGGACTCAGGACACAGCCCTGTGGGGCTCCTACTTCAGGGTGATGGAGTTGGAGGTGACTGGCCGACTTTCACCACTTGTGGTCTGGCGGTGAGGAAGTCTTGAATCCAGTACAAAGTGAAGATGTTATGCCGAGGTCTGAGAGTTTAACACCAGCTTGGTGGGGACATAGTATTAAAAGCGGAGCTATAGTCAATGAATAGCAGCCTTACATAGTTGCCATTTTTGCTTCTTCAATGTGTGTGAGGGACATGCAGGACCTGAGAGATGCTCATAGTAGATCTATTTGGCCGATAGGCAAACTGAAGAGGGTCCAAAGTAGCAACACCTCTCTTCACACTGGAGGAGCAAATTGTTTCTTTAGCAAGTCTCTCAAAAAACTTCATGCTGCTTGATGTGAGGGCGGGTAACTGGACCCCTGCTTAAAAAAACCTCTCTAAATCAGGCAAGAGGGTTTACTGTTCTTACTGTTAGAAAACTTATAACAGATTTTTTAAAGGAGGTGGGAACAACAGAGGTGTCCCTTCTTCCATTCGAGGGACTCATGCAAAGACACTAAATATGGAAGTAAACAGTTGTGTTCCAGCAAGCTCTCTTTGTTTCTTGCACAGCACAGGACCTTCTGGACAACAAGCAATAATCTGGATTCAAAAGCCTGCTGCTTTTCTGAGTTCACTCTCCTTAGAGACTGCCCTACTCTCGGTTACTTCAGGCCCTGAGACTGGCAAGAGCGGTGATAACATGCTTCCAAATCGCTGCTCTGTCTGCTGCTTCCTGAGTACGCGCTCATCTCGCTGGAGACACAGTCTGTCTGCTGCTTTTGACACAGTTAACATTCAAAGCGGCCATAGAAGGTGTTTAGCCTCCTGCCTACCCTCAGAAAGATGGGCATCTCAGGACCCGCGCTCTCACCTCTGCAGAGGAGTTTTGAGTCCAGAGGAACAGATGGTCTTCACCTTTCAGATAGGTCCACATTCAGGGTGTCTTGGAGGGGTGAGGTTTTCTAAGAGCACAACTTCTTGCTACTGAGGTTCCTCAAGTGACTCAATTTTCTCCTTGTGCTTGAACCACTTCTCTTCTCCATCTACATGGCGTTTAGCGGCTCTAACTGCTCGATCAGTCATTCAGAAGCATGGTTTTTTTATCACTGCTATGCTAATGCTTTGTACTCAACTGCTGTTTCTTCTCTTTCCAACCAGACAAAATACCGGCATTATATGCCGGCGGTGTGCTCGCATGGTTAACCGCAGCCTGACATTGTTCTAGCTGGACCCACGTTTTCTGATTTGACCATCACCTTCAGCTCAACCTTGTCTTTATTGTTACCGTTTCAGAACTGCTCGCCTGTCTCAGCCAACCCATTAGCATGTTGATAAAGCTTACTGCTACACAACTCCGTCTCTATACAGCTGGGTTCGTCAACCATAACTCCTTCCAGGACAGCCAGGAACTCAGAGTTTTGATCTCGATGATCCCGTTAACATTTCACAGACCACATCATCAAGAGACGCCTACTACTGCCCGGTAGCTTCAGAGATTTGCCTTATACAACATTAGGAAGATTAGACCAGCGCGTCACTCCCTCTCCACCGGGGGAGCCTGAACTATCCGTTGTTCGTATTCCGGTGTGACAACTCCTTGTCCAAGCTCTTGTTCGGCATGGTCCAGACTTTTCCAAAAGGACTATTATAAGTCCAGTGAGTGGGCTTTGTAGGCTCTCTTGGAGGGCCTTCCCGCAGTGTAGCAATGATCAGTGTATTCCGTCCTCTGGTTGGGCAGGATATATGCTGATGAAAGTTCGGCAGAATCCAACAGCCAGAGTGGTCTTGAGGTTGGCTTTGTTAAGTCCCCCGCCGAAAAAAGCTCACGTTACAGCGTCAGGATCTCTTCATCAGTTTGTTGATATATCCGGCTACCGTACATGCCGCTCATATCAAATTCAAGGAAATACTGATGTGTGCCTAATTGATTTTTAAAGGCGACAACTGGCACTTTATTTAGGTAGTCCAATATACCTAAACTTACTAGTGCAAGTATAAAGGTCGCCCTCCAGAAGCTTGATTTACGTTACAAGCAAGTAAGAATGTCATCTTACATCTTTTGACCACAAAAATAACAAATTGCATGGTGCCATCCCAAAAAGGTTTCGGCACCAAATTACTCCCACAGACTAAAAACCTGGGACTGTGTCTATCCCGCCATGGTGGAATGACCTCCCGATCTCATCATACCATATAAGCCAATAAGCTTGAGCGTTTATCACCATTTTCAAAAAACACTAAAACACATCTTTTTTTGCCATACCCAACAAATAACACATATACAAACTTTTAGTTTTACATGACCAACTAATACAAACACTTAACCTATTTTATTCTTTCCAAAAAAAATATAATATCTAGTTTAATTTTAAAAGAAAGAAAATTATTTGCTACTTGTACTGTGCTAGACTAACTTTGAGACTTGTCACAGGGTTAATGGATCACTCCAGAGGTGTATGAAAATGTTGCTCTCTCGATACCATCTGATTTTACTTCTATTATTCTCATAATTTGTACGTCGCTTTGGAAAAAGCGTCTGCTAATTTGATTGGGGGGAGTGACAATGTAAATGTAAGAATAACCATTATTGTTTATATGTTAATTATTTTTTTATGAATGCTTGTCTACATGTTCAAATTAGGCACATGACACATGTAAACCTATATTTTCAGTTTTTTCTCTAAATATCCTGATTCTTGCAATAAAAGAGACAACTACTGTCCACATCGAATAACTGCAGATGTCTTCCCCTGGTACAGCTCCTCCAGGCCATTTTCTTCTTCAGTCATACCTGTGTGTCACCTCAGATACTATCTGTAGGTGAGGTTCTAATCCACAACTTTCTAGCAGTGGCCCAGGTTCTGCTTCAAGGCTCAGTGCTTGGACCACTTCTCTTTCTTCACTTTTCACTTCTGCTCATGTCGTCAGAGCAATTAGGATCAGTCCGACACTAATCAGAAGCATGGTTTTTCTTACATCAGGGCTGTTCTTAGCTAATGACACGGTGCCCGGTGCGAACTCTAGGGAGCGGGGTCCCCTCGGTCTTATCGAGATGATCCGAGGGGGTGGGGGTGTCCCCCTTGATCCATTTGCGATCGCATTCTGGGTTGAGCCTGCCTTCAATTTCTAGCACGGGGCCCGGTGGATGAAGGACCGCACCAGTCACCTGAACACTCAAGCTCACAGTCTGAGACAGTGTGCTGAGACTTCTGCTCTCTCTGAGAACTGCTCGTGGTCTCAAATATGTCAGTACCCATTACAAAGAAGGAAAGAGAGTTTGCCTACCACAACTTCTCTATACAGTAGCTTATTGGTTTATTCAACAAAAAATAACTCCTTCCAGGACAGCCAGGAACCTCAGAGTTTTGACGATGATCACAAAGGTTAAGTTTCCCACTTTTATTTGACCACATTGCTATTGAAAGCGGCCCGGGCCTACACCTAAAATCCATTTATACAGCCACAAATCTCACAGCAGAGCCATAAAGGAAGATTAGACTCTTCCTGTCAGAGCAAGCCGCACAATTCCTTGTCCAACCTCTTGTTCTCTCCACACCTAGAAAATGATTGCCCATGTGTACCTGCATTATAAGTCTGCATCTGGTCCATGTTCATGCTCTCTTGGCAGGCCTTCCCGCAGTAACCATAAATAGCCTCTGCAACTATCCAAATCCAACAGCCAGAGTGTCTTTAAAGAGCCGAAAAAAGCTCACGTTGCCCCTCTCTTCATCAGTTACACTGGCTACCCGAGCCGCTCATATCAAATTCAAGTACTGTTTGCCTAAAACGACAACTGGCGCTGGACCAATATACTAAACTTCAGTGCAGTTTATGCGCCCTCCAGAAGCTTGCGTTCTGCAAGTGAACAACGCCTGTGGTGCCATCCCAAAAGTACCAAATCACTCCCACTGACTTTTTCCTGGACTGTGCCAAGATGGTGGAATGACCTCCCGATCTCAATTCGAACAGCTGAGCGTTTAACCATTTTCAAAAAACAACTAAAGACACACTTTTTTGCCAGCAAGCACAATACAAACACTTACCTATTTTATTCTTTCCAAAAAATTTAAATATCTAGCTACTTGTACTGTGCTAGACTAACTGAGACTTGTCATTGTACTTGTATACTGTTGCTCTCTCGATGGTCTGATTGCTTCTATTATTCTCATCATTTGTACTTCGCTTTGGATAAAAGCGTCTGCTAAATGATTAAATGCAAATGTAAGAATAACGTTATTGTTTATATGTTAATTATTTTTTTATGAATGCCATGTTCAAATTAGCATGACACATTTTCATGTTTTTTCAAAGACTGAATTAAAAGAGAATTTCTCGGACTCAGTGAGCTGTTATTGTTGTGTGTGTCATCAATGACTATTAGACATCAGCACTAGTTCTCCACCAGAGCAATAACACCGACACTGAGTAGGTCCCGGTTCAGATAGGGAGCCTAATAGGGGTGGGGGGTGTCTTATACCTTCTGGGTTGATGGCCTTCAAAGCGCAGGGCCCGGTGCGACCGCACCAGTCTAAAGGACAGCCCTTTGTGTGTTTGTACAAAGAAGGAAAGAGAGTAAAGCTTATATATATTTTACAGCACAAAGGTTTGAGCATACACCTAAAATCCATTTATACAGTTAAAGCCATAGTATACAAAGAAAATGATTGCAAGGTCAACAGTCAAATGAATTTAGTGAGAGTGTTGTTTGTAAAAATGTGTCCTCAGAATGAATGAAACTGAAAGGAAAGATAAGTAATTGAGCTGAAAATTCAGTAACTGTGATGTGTTTCCCTTTTTCAGAGACTGATATTCAGCTTTCTCCATTGATATTACCTAATACTTATACCTAATATCTATTTGTGTGTTTGTACATAAAATATATCTTTTACTTTGAGCATGTTAAAGCGTATACAAACAAGTTTAAATAGAATGAATGAAACATAGATCAAAGATATTTAGCAGATTACATAGATCATAGATCAAATATCAGATTACACCATCTGTAGACATCAATTGAAGCAATTATTTTACACAAAGTCTGAGTCAGAGAGTGAAGCATTTAAAACCTTTGGAGCTTGGCTTACATTCAAACCAGTGATTAGACACAAAACAACTCGCCACAATCACGTCATTATTAAAACCTTCAGTTTCAAAAGAAAAAGTTCAGTCAGCAGTGCTTATTTGTAATTACTTCTTTCTTTCCTTTTTTGTATTTTTACTTAAATTAGAATATTTCACAATTCACTTTTCCTCACAACAATATTTCTGTCAGACAACATACTCTCTAGCACCTTAAAGTTTTCACTTTCAACAGCTTCCAACAGTTCATTCATGGCATTAAAACACAGCCCAGATCTTCTACAAAAATCATAAGGCCTGCTATTAATTATTACTGTTGAAATTAGCAGCCATCACATCACATGATAGAGCAAATAACACAAGGTGTTTATAAAATACAGGCACGTTAATATAACTATATATTGGCAATATCTGGCTGCAACATGGTAGCCTTTATTACAAATTAACGAGTTAATATTAAATGTCTAATAGAAACTAAATGCCATGAGAGTGTTTATGAAAATATTCTTGTGGAGTGCAAACCTCCTCACATCCATTATTTCTTTCTTCCTTTTTTTAAGATTTCAAATGCAGATTAAGTGTTGTTAATCACATTAATTGAGTATTATTCAGTTCTAGACACAATATTGACCATTAGTTGATTTAAAAATTGACAACTGAAAAAAAGCAACCTTGGTGTTGAGAAGATAATAAGAAAAAAACAAAAACAAACTAAATGTTCAGCCAAAGGTCCGGTCGACTCCTTTAATCCGCTCTCTAATCCATCCTCAAGAACATCTCAGTTCCCTACATCCTTTTAGCCTTATTTATCTCGAGCTTCTCCCAGGGCTCAGCATGTTGAGTTACTGGCCGACCCTCTCCCTTGGCCTCACCGTCTCCTGGAACACCAGCCGTGATTGATCAGCTGCCTCTAGTAAGGCCTCCATCTCCGGGCTGTCAAGATTGACCAGTTCACCTTCCTCCACCCTTGACATTACACCTCCTTCCTGCTCTGTAAGACCCTCCTGGGCCTCCTCGTTCAGTTCCTCCTCCTCTTCCTCTGGTTCTGGTGTGGGTTCGATCTCACCCCCACGGACCTTCTTGACATGGAAGGTGAAGGGCGGTACGCGGTAGGTGGTTGATTTGGAGCGGGAGTAGATTTTGTGGTCAGGATTCAATGACTTCTTCACCTTCTCTCTGGAGCTGCGGATCTTCTCACGGCGTTCGGTGTTAGGCGTCATCTTTGTTCCTAGCTTACCCATCTTCTTGCCCAGGTTCTTCTTGGTCTTCTCAAGGTTCTCTCGGGTTCTCTGACGTGTCTTCTCCAGGTTCTCTTTAGTTCTCAGTCGGGTTTTCTCCAGGTTCTCCTTGGTTTTCTGTCTGGTCTTCTCCATCTGCTCCTTGCTGAAGGCCATCTTCAGCTTGTCCACCTTCTGCTGTCCACTGCGTTTGATGCGCTCAGCACGAGATTCCTCTATGATCTCCTCAACCTCAACTTCCTCCTCAGAGCCATGTTCTTCCTCTCCTCCTTCACTCAGCACCTGCTCTTCTTCCTCTCCTGCAGCCACTGGCTTCTTAGAGACCTTCACAGGTTTCACCTTGTCCTAAGAGAGAAGGTGCGAAAAATTAAGGAACTAAGATTAGATTAGACCAAACAGATCAGAATATTTTTCACGATATGAACCTAAGCATTTGGTGTTCAATTAGCCATAAATAGCACCATTTCATACTACAGTGAATCAGATAAACTTTCACTTTGAGTATTATCGTCAGACAAAAAGTACTGAATATAAAAAGCAAGTGTGTGCAAATACATGTTTCATAAGAGCGCACTCAGCATATTTTATTCCTGTCCGTAATACCCGGGGGGTTCATGAACCTTTAAACTAGTTTCATGACCCTTAAACTAGTAAACTGGTTTCTTTTGAGGGCCAAATAACAAGGGTGTACAGGTGGTGAGCCCAATATTTGAGCAATATTTGTCCCTGATATTTTCAACCAGAATAAGATATAGCCAAAATTTGACTAATATTACTGTAGGCCTAGTATTATTGCAGTGTTCGTCTTGTTTTTAAGCTGATTGCTTTGGACTATTTTTTTCTTGGTGGAATATATGTCTATATAAAACAAAAAAATACTGACAGGATTTATGGACATAAAATATTGATTGGGGTTGGAATTATTTCGTAATATTTTATATCCTGTTCCCGATCATCCTGTAGAGGTATATTCTGCAATAACTGTAGACTCTGCTGACTTAACTTTGATGCTGACTTCATTATGAGAACTTATCTAATAGGAGTTAAATGACTATATTTTGACTTCATAAGCAGTTGAACTTCATTCTGTCTCAGGATTTATAATCGCTATATTGTTACTCCAAACCTGTTCTTAACATGTCGTTCTATATCCCTTTGAGTCATTCAGTCCTCGTTTGCAGATCATGCTGATAGACTGATATTTGTAATTCAGGACATGCTAGAACTCGTCTGAGCTCCGTGAAAGATAATCATCATGAATACACGGGTGGAGGAGATATGTAGTAAGATAATGAACTGATTTATATGCAACCAGAATGAGAACATGTCAATGTGATTCATTTTAATTACTGGTCATTACTAAAATCATATTGAGTCCACAGACGAGTACAGCACTCATCTAGACTGAGGGCACTGTAAATGCGATGGTCACATGTGAATTAGGGAAAAAAACACTTTTAAAGCAAAACATTTTGCAAAGTTAGTTTGGTTGAAAATTATAAAACAGATATACAATTTTTAAGTACAATAATTTATTTGTTGCCACAGTTTGGAAGTGCCTTTTTCTCTTCTAAAGAAGGGGGTGTCCCAGTACTTTTGTCCATATAATGAATGTACAAGTCATTGGTGTTTGGTGATGAGTTTTTGGCTCAAGGTCTGCATTTAAAGTCACACCAGAGGTGTTCAGCTGGGATTAGGACTTGTCTTTCTGCAGACCAGTCAAGTTCTTCCACACTGACTGAATCATCATTTCTCTTTGATCCTTGTCTTATACACAGAGACACTGTCATGTTAGAATAGAAAAGAGTTCTGTCCAAACTGTTGCTATAAAATTAGAAGCACACAATTCCCTAGAATATCATTATATGCTTAAACATTAAGATTGTACTCATGGAAATTACTAAAGTAGTCAAACCTTTCATTAAAAGGGGGTGACCCAAAGACAAAATTGCTCTGTTGGCTGTGGAGTCAAGACATTTGCAAATATGATTAAAAGATGAATATGAGACAAAACTACAGAATGTCACATTTTATTATTAGCCGTTTGAACACATACATGTTTTACCAAATAAAAAGAACAGCACTTTTAAAGTTCATTCCACTCATTGATGTGAGCATAAATATTGGAACAGTTGAACATAAGGCAGATATAAAATATTAAAAGCTATTATTTAGTTGCAGATCCCTTGCGCACAATCACAGCAGGGAGTCTGTGATACATAGACATCACCTTGTCTCATTCTTTGAAATACGTTTCCTATCCTTTAATGCAGCCAATTCCAATTGTTGCTTGTTTTGGGAGTTTCTGCCTTTACTCTCCTCTTCAGCTGGTGAAATTAATGTTCAATCGGATTTAAATCTGGAGATTGACTTGGGCAATCTAAGACTTTCCATTTCTTTGCCCTTATAAATTCCTTGACTGAGCTGGCAGGGTGTTTTGGGTCATTGTTCTGATGCAATATGAAGCACTTCCCAATTAGTCTGGTGGCATTTTCACCAAGTTGTTGGTGGTTTTACGGACACGTCTTTTAGGTTCATTTTCACAGTTTTAACTGACTTCCTCTTTTCTTTTAGCATCCAAATTGCTTGCTTTTCTCTCAAAGTCAGCTCCCTCATATATATATATATATATATATATATATATATATATATATATGCAAGCCAACATATCTTAGCCACATCAATTAAAAGGGAATGTCAACAGATATTTGAACACGATATGTAGATACTTGAAAACATCAATACTCAGAAAAAAGATGAATGTGCTCTATCCTTAAAACAGATGTTATTTTGAGAAGGATGAGCATAGTGATGGTCTCTTCGCTCAGCTTATAATTTGATATTTAGGTCTAATGTTATTTAAGCATATGCCAATGTAAAGACAGCTGGTTTATTCTTTCGCGCATCCAAAAGTACAACACACCCTCTGGTGGTCAAAAGAAGAACTGACATCTGACACATGCAGGGATCTCTTTACAATTTACAATTAATCATCTTTGTTATTCCCCGAATCTGTTTTTTTATCTGACCCCATGCCAATGGAAGTCCTCGTAAACGTACATGCATTTCCTTATCTGGTTGTGAAGGCTGAAGATATGTGTATGTGTTTATATTTGCATTCCATCTGTTTCATTCCCTGAACAGTGCACATTCAATCCCTCCTTAACCTATTACTGTATCACTCTCCCATTCTGCACCCTAACTAGTAAATACTGATGCTGTCGCTATAGTAACCGCATCCAGGCTGCTCAGAGGACTGAAGACCTGCAGGTGTTGTGCTGTGTGTGTGTGTGTGTGTGTGTGTGTGTGTGTGTGTGTGTGTGTGTGTGTGAGTGTGTGTGTGTGTGAGTGAGTGTGAGTGAGTGAGTGAGTGTGAGTGAGTGAGTGAGTGAGTGAGTGAGTGTGTGTGTGTGAGTGAGTGAGTGAGTGAGAGAGAGAGAGAGAGAGAGAGAGAGAGAGAGAGAGAGAGAGAGAGAGAGAGAGAGAGAGAGAGAGAGAGAGAGAGAGAGAGAGAGAGAGAGAGAGAGAGAGAGAGAGAGAGAGAGAAATCAGACACCTAATAAACATCCCAGATGAACGGCATAGTGTTAGATGTGCGCATTACTTGACGTCTTGGCTGACGTTGGTGACGACGCCTCCATTTGAGTTTAGCGGCTACTGTTTGTCTTACAGTCATTTGCAATGTCAAAACAAACCATTTCCGTTTTTGATCCAGAAAGGTTTGTCCTTATGTGAACCTGGGTTCAATAAACACCCTAAAACTCCAGCACAAGTCAGAATATAGAGAACCAGGGATGTCTGAGTTGTTACACAATGCTGGAAGAGTGCACTGATCATTGCTCATGCAGCGCAAACACTCCAAACAGCCAAAGTCAACAGAAAGAACTCAAAGTAAACACACAAAGAACTACTGAGAATTAAATCACATAACTGGAAAGGTCTTGTTCCATAACAATTTGCCAGGCCACAACAAATTCCAGTAACATGTGCTGCCTGGAGTAATACGGATTCAGGGAATACCGTGTGGATTGCATCATATTTTGCGGTTGAATCACAGATTCAGTCATTGATTGAGTTGAGTCATTGGGTACAAGTCCAAAATTAGAGTCCAAAATAACACTTACCATGGGCCACAATATAGAAGAAATATTTTACAATTTTGTAATTACTATTATTATTTCTGGAGAAATAACAAAAAACAGTTCCCATAGCTGATAAGACATATTAATTACCAGTACATTTTCAAATCACACAAAAAGTTCATTTTGGATCCTGACTGCATTTATGTAGTACTGGCAAAAACAATAGTGCAAATCGAGTAATCATAAACACCACATTAATACTGCTGCCAGAGTGTCTGGTGCCATATAATACCCTCAAACTCCTGTTCAAAAGCTCCAGGCTAAAAAGAATGTCAGTCCACACTGTATATATAGAAGGATCCCCATCTAACCCCCTAAAAGAGGTGAACAATTACCCAGATTAACAGCTGTGGACCACAGCTCCTTGACAACCGTTACCAAGACAGTGGCAAACATATTTGGTGCAGTAGTTTGCATGACAGCTAAACAAAATCAGCCGGTGATGGGTAGATAACAGCTGGCTGTGTGTGTGTGTGTGTGTGTGTGTGTGTGTGTGTGTGTGTGTGTGTGTGTGTGTGTGTGTGTGTGTGTGTGTGTGCGTGCGTGCGTGTGTGGTGTGTGTGTGTGCGTGTGTGTGTGCGTGTGTGTGTGTGTGTGCGTGTGTGTGTGTGTGTGTGTGTGTGTGTGTGTGTGTGTGTGTGTGTGTGTGTGTGTGTGTGTGTGTGTGTGTGTGTGCGTGTGCGTGCGTGTGTGCGTGTGTGTTTGAGGCATGATGTTGAAAGGCATGTTAAGGTTGAGGCACTGAGCAGCTGTTGACTTCAGAACAGCAGAACTCCTACCTGAAACAACCATGAATATCTTTAACCATGACTTTAGTATGGGTTTAATGACAGGTATTACAAAAATATGATCGCACTTGCATAAGAGACGAGATCTGTGTCGTGCCAGTCAGGACACCAGAACCACAAGTGCACATGCACTAGTTTTTCAAGGGTAAAATGCCATTAACAAATGAATCAAACAGACTCAACAAGACACACTATCGGTTCTGTCTCTGATTGGCTGAAGGCTATATTAAACTACTGTGGCTGAAACAGGAGCCATCTGCTGTTTTTATGTATTTGACAGCTTCGTAATGTCAAAGAGGTAAAGGCTTTTCACCCATTAACCTCCTTATACATAGGGCTTCTGGATATACAAGTGACAGTGTGTATGCCAACATTATGCAGCGCAACTATTTTCAACATTGCTAATAATTAAAATAAATAATTAAAATAATTTTGAGCATCGAATCATCACATTCGATTGATTTCTGAAGGATCATGTGATAATGAAAACTGGAGTAATGATGCAGAAATAAATTACATTTAAAATATATTACAATAGAAAACAGTTATTTTAAATTGTATTAGTATTTCACAATATTACCCTTTCGACTGTAATTTTTGATTAAGTAAATGCAGCCTTGATGAGCATAAGAAACTTTTAACAAACATGAATTAATCAATCACCTCAAAGAACCTTTATGTGTGTTTGTATAATTGACCCTTCGCAAAGACCCGCCCCTTCATTACTTTTGCTCTGCCTGACAAGCCATGTCAGAGCAGCTTACTTTTGGTGTGACACAAAGTCTCAGCTTTCAAATTGCCATTTTGTAAGAAATTCAAACAATAATTACAGTTTAGTAGCTCTTTAATAATGTGTCGTGACAGATCGCTGTAGTTACTCAGTTCAAGCAGCACGTGAAGCGATCATCTCTTCATCTTTATTAATTATACCATGAAATAAACATGAATGAACATCAGAAGGTTTCTTGTTTCAACCGCGGAAAGACGTAAATATACAAATTTTGAAGTCCACCGATGTTAATCTACTCTCCTGTCTGGTTTGTTTGTTGGACATAGATGGCAGATCGCCTGTCAATCAAACTCCCTGCTAAGGGTCAATTGGAATAGAGTGACTCCTAATCCTGATTTATTATAAGTAAAGGTGAATTTTAGCTTCAGATGTGCGTGGCTGTGTCTGGCTCTGCATTACCGTATCAAGTGTTGCTCCGTATTCATCTGCAGCCCTGCCCCATGCAAGCGATATGAAAGAATGCAGTAATTCCAGGACCAGCATGCAGTTGCCATTTCCTGTATCCCATATTTGACATATTATGTAACATATTAAAAAACAATAATAAGTTAAAGTGACCATCTATTGTGATTCTTTGTAAACACATGCACACACAACACACCGGTGGCAACTCAGTTTATTCTCAGCCCATTCATCAAACAGCACATTCTGGCCCGGACTAACACACAGTCTACCTCTTCACACGCTCACACTGAACACACACTGCTGTCTGGGTAAATCTGATACCCTGAATTCAGTGCAAAAATAGAGCAGAGGCCACCCGTAATGATGGAGATCACGCAAAGCCCCATAAGTCACAGCCACACCTCATCATCATCCGCCCATTACACCACTACCCAGCAAACTCCTCCACCAACCCCACATTAGAATCCAGCTTTTTCTTACAAGACTGCAAGAGATAATACACAAACAGTCCTTGTCTGGAGCCTAATACCATTCAGATGATGTGCATCCCTAAAATAGTACAATATTGACATGCATGTTTACCACAGGTGCATAAATGCAAAAGCAAATCATTTCAAACAATGCAGTGGAAATGTCTTCAGATTTGGTACCAGTATACTGAAACAACCAAGAGGTCAGAGGTCACTGGCTATTTCATCCAATGAACCTTATATAGCTCTACTTGTATTCATAAATTCAGCTGTTCTGATACTAACTTCCAATGAGAGTTTCTGAGAATAATGATGTTAATGTCAGTTCTGAATAAATCAATTAAAACGTCTATTTATTTATAGCATGGCAAATATTAATGTGTACCCCCCCCCCTCTCTGGCGGGCTCTCTCTCACTCACACACACACACACACACACACACACACACACACACACACACACACACACACACACACACACACACACACACACACACACACACACACACACACACACACACACACACACACACACACACACACACACACACACACACACACACACACACACACACACACACACACACACACACACACACACACACACACACACACACACACACACACACACACACACACACACACACACACACACACACACACACACACACACACACACACACACACACACACACACACAGGAGTCCAATTTTACAGGGGTAATTTATGTAGGTCTCAGAGGTCTGTGATTAGATATCTGATAAATGCCAGTAGTGTAACTTGCAGCCTCAGTGGACATTCCACCAGAGAAGACTGAAACTGAGACTTCATGAGCAATTAAATACACACACAAACACATATGCACATGGACACACACATGCACTCATTGTGAAATATTATTACAGTTTAAATAACAGCTTTTATTTGAATATATATTATATTCCTATTTATTCCTGTTATGCAAAGCTGCATTTTCAGTATCATTACTCCAGTCTGCAGTGTCACATGATTCTTCCTTCTCACGAAACTTTTCTTATTATTATTATCAGTGTTGAAAACAGTTTTGCTGTCTGATATTTTGTAGAAACAGTGACGCATTTTTTCAGGATTCTTTGAATTGAAGGTTCAAACGAACAACATTTATTTGAAATATAAATATTTTGCAACATTATAAATGTCTTTACTGTCATGTTTGACCAATTCAATGCATCTGTGCTGAACAAAATCAATTCAATTTTCTTTTTTAAATATAAAAATCTGTCCCCAAACTTTTGAATGGTAGTGTATATAGTGTCCAATTCATTCAAAAGCCTGTGATTACAGTGCAAATACATTTTTGTTCCCCTAGAAATAATTTTATTGTAGTAAAAACATTTATGCACATCATTTATTTATAATAATAATAATATATAAATACATTATATTAAGATTACATTGAATAAAGAAAAACTATTAAATACAGTAATTATTGATATATAAATGAATGAATAAAAAAATGCATTTAGCATTGAAACCAGATGCTCTTTGGATCATCTTAAGTCATGCAGCATAACAGATTTTACACAGATTTGTGGCGTTTATGCAGTTCAGGTTTAGGTGCATGCACAAAAAAAGACTACTTAATTTCCAAAATCAGTGTTAATTGATATAATAATGATACATTTTGTAACTGTTTATATTGATTTTTTGGGGGGGAAAAAAGCAATACAGAAGCATTTTCACTTGTGGTTTCAGACATAGCTAATTACGCATACAGGCAATGACAATATTTGCATATTTATGTTGCCACTACATAAAATCAAATGGCATATATCTACAGTGCCCATGTTTTACACACAGCTAATGTGTGTTTCGGAGTTTGCTCATTCCCAGGACTCAGGAGAAATACACAAAAAGCATTCTTTCTGGTGCATCTTCTCTGATTATCCCTAACAGACTATAATGAACCTCATTAGGCAACATATGCGCAGAGAAATGGGAAATAGCTAACAGAACATCAATTTCGAAAATGTACCAACAAATGACCTCACTCACTCTCTGGTCATCTTCCATCCTTCAGTTCCATCTGCATTAAAAGCATTAGAGACCAATTACATCAGCACAGTTACCCCCCTGCAGCCCCTCAGAGCAGTGCTGGAAGGAAATGACTCGTTAGTGGGCTAAATGCAGTAACGCTGGTGCAGGGTAAACAACAGCAAACTGCTGGAACACACTGAACCTCAACCTGTCCATGTTACATGCACATTGCACATTCATCTGCTCCAGCGCAGTAATGTTAGATCACAGATAGAAAAGAATAACAATTACTTGTACAGAATGACATCTGTGGGTTTAAAAGAGTCATTGAACAAAATGATATAACGGAAAACATTAATCTACCATCCACTGCACTGTCAATCCTCAGCTAATGATAATACCATATAGGTGGAGAGAGGCTGATATAGGTGATTTTCTGTATGTAATACTGTAAAATGCTGATATAAAAAGTGAATTTATACAAATAAAATGTATAGTTTATTTATTAAAAAATACAGTTATTTTGTATTCATGTAAATTGTCACTGTCAATCACACTGCCATAACGATATTACTATGTGTGACAATGGCTGTCATGCAAGGTAATTTTATTGTATTTAATTATGTAAAATGTAAATAATTTATTGTATTTAATGCTAAAATGTACATTTAGCACATAATTTATGTTATGTATTTAATAACATGTAATTCATATTAAATTATATGCATTACATTGATATATATATATATATACATATACACAGTATCTCACATAAGTTAGTACACCCCTCACATTTTTGTAAATATATTATTATAACACTGAAGAAATGACACTTTGCTACAATGTAAAGTTGGTGAGTGTACAGCTTGTATAACAAAATAAACAAAATAACTCAACACACAGCCATTAATGTCTAAACCGCTGGCCACAAAAGTGAGTACACCCCTAAGTGAAAATGTCCAAATTGGGCCCAATTAGCCATTTTCTCTCCCCGGTGTCATGTGACTCGTTAGTGTTACAAGGTCTCAGGTGTGAATGGGGAGCAGGCGTGTTAAATTTGGTGTTATGTCTCTCACTCATACTGGTCACTGGTAGTTCAACATGGCACCTCATGACAAAGAACTCTCTGAGGAAACTCTCTAAAAAAGGAAACTCTCTGAAAAAAAGAATTGACTCTACATAAAGATGGCGTAGGCTATAAGAAGATTGCCAAGACCCTGAAACTGAGCTGCAGCATGGTGGCCAAGACCATACAGCGGTTTAACAGGACAGGTTCCACTCAGAACAGGCCTCGTCATGGTTTACCAAAGAAGTTGAGTGCACATGCTCAGCGTCTTATTATCAGAGGTTGTGTTTGGGAAATAGACGTTTGAGTGCTGCCAGCATTGCTGCAGAGGTTGAAGGGGTGGGGGGTCAGTCTGTCAGTGCTCAGACCATACGTCGCACACTGCACCAAATTGGTCTGCATGGCTGTCGTCCCAGAAGGAAGCCTCTTCTACAGATGATGCACAAGAAAGCCTGCAAACAGTTTGCTGAAGACAAGCAGACTAAGGACGTGGATTACTGGAACCATGTTCTGTGGTCTGATGAGACCAAGATAAACTTATTTGGTTCAGATGGTTTCAAGTGTGTGTGGCGGCAACCAGGTGAGGAGTACAAAGACAAGTGTGTCTCGCCTACAGTCAAGCATGGTGGTGAGAGTGTCAAGGTCTGGGGCTGAATGAGTGCTGCCGGGGAGCTACAGTTCATTGAGGGAAGGCCAAGATGTGAATAATGCCAACATGTACTGTGACATACTGAAGCAGAGCATGATCCCCTCCCTTCGGAGACTGGGCCGCACAGGGCAGTATATAACCAACATAATAACGACCCCAAACACACCTCCAAGACGACCACTGCCTTGCTAAAGAAGCTGAGGGTAAAGGTGATGAACTGGCCAAGCATGTCTCAGACCTAAACCTTATCGAGCATCTGTGGGGCATCCTCAAACGAAAGATGGAGGAGCGCAAGGTCTCTAACATCCACCAGCTCCCTGGTGTCTTCATGAAGGAGTGGAAGAGGACTCCAGTGGCAACCTGTGAAGCTCTGGTGAACTCCATGCCCAAGAGGGTTAAGGCAGTGCTGGAAAATAATGGTGGCCACACAAAATATTGACACTTTGGGACCAATTTGGACATTTTCACTTAGGGGTGTACTCACTTTTGTGGCCAGAGGTTTAGACATTAATGGCTGTGTGTTGAGTTATTTTGAGGGGAGAGCAAATTTACACTGTTATACAAGCTGTATACTCACTACTTTACATTGTAGCAAAGTGTCATTTCTTCAGTGTTGTCACATAAAAAATTATAATAAAATATTTACAAAAATGTGAGGGGTGTACTCACTTCGGTGAGATACTGTATGTGACCCTGGACCACAAGACCAGTCATAAGTAGCACGGGTATATTTGTAGCAATAGCCAAAAATACATTGTATGGATCAAAATTATTGATTTTTATTTTATGCCAAAAATTATTAGGATATTAAATAAAGATAATGTTCCATGAAGATATTTTGTAAATGTTCTACCGTAAATGTATCAAAACAATGTTTTATTAGTAATATGCATTGCTAAGAACTTCATTTGGACAACTTTAAAGGCGATGTTCTCAATATTTAGATTTTAGTTGTATCTCGACCAAATATTGTCCAATCCTAACAAACCATACATCAATGGAAAGCTTTTTTTATTCAGCTTTCAGATAATGTATAAATCTCTCTTTTTTTTAAATGGACCCTTTTGACTGTTTCCAGTGCATATATATGTATACACTATATTGCCAAAAGTATTGGGTCACCCCCTTCTAATGAAAGGTTTGACTACTTTAGTAATTTCCATGAGTACAAATCAGAAAGCCAAGTCCTAATCCCAGCTGAACACCTCTGGTGTGACTTTAAATGCAGACCTTGAGCCAAAAACTCATCACCAAACACCAATGACTTGTACATATTATATATATATATATATATATATATATACACTATATTGCCAAAAGTATTGGCTATATTGCCACGTATATATATATTTGGAACTGTGAGAAATGACAAGGCTCAATGCAAAAGTCAGGCGGTGCTTCTAAAACTTCTAAAAGTCTAAAAGTGTCATTATGGTAGCCTTGCAGACATTACAGCATTCTGCGCTATAATTAGACTGTAAGAGAGAGTTTGAAGGGGGATGGTGGTCTCAGAGTGAGTCTCCATCCATCCATACTGCGATCCAGCACGCTCTAAACACATATAATCTGACTCCAACACAGTCCAGCTCGCTTGCACAAGACTCTCTTTACAACTGCGCTCCACACAGCAGCGATATCCTACACCCTACACACTCATCTAGCATTTTAGCTAAACACGAAAGAAAGAATACAGTTTCTACATATGAAGTGTGTGGTGCTATTTTTAGAGTAACTAAACACTGTTTGCACCATTGCTTACCTTATTCTCACAATTTAGTTTAACCAAGCGTGAAATGGCATTGACTTGTCATGGTCATGGTCAATCTTTCAGCTCAAATACGCCTGTGTGTCTATTGCTCAGTTTTATGAAAATAAAAGACATGCACACATCATTTTTCTTGATCACTCTTTGCATCACAGCCTGCATGGTGAAAAACTGCAATTATGCAAATTGCATATTTATATTCTATACAACAGTGCGAGTAAACCATACATTCTCAATAAAGAAAGGGGGGGGGGGGGGGGTACCATAGCCTACTGTACAAAAGCCAAAAGGTTCATCTTTGATCTTTTATCTATCCTTAAATGATATATCAATACTGAAAGTGTGCATGTTAGTACCTTTTGAAATGTTACTGGCCCAGTGACAGTTTTGTACCAACCAGCTTCACATCACTAATAAATTACATTTTAAAATAAATTCAAATAGAAAACTAATTTTACATTTTAAAATTATATCACACTATTACTATTCTTACTGTATTTTTTTATTAAAAAAGGCAACTTTGGTGAGCATAAGATACCCCCCCTCGCAAAAAAAAGAAAAACATTAAAACTCTTACTGACCCCATATTTTGAAATCCTGATGGTGATAAATGTAAAATAAAACTTAACAAAAAAAAATTCTGAATGTGGTTAATGGTTTCATATATTCCATAAATTAGACATTTATTACAAAAATATCTACTAAATGTTACTCTAACATCTAACGACAAGAACATCTTCCAGAAGAAAGTGCATATATCATAAGAAATCTCTGCAGTAGATTGGTGATAGCAACATTGATAAGCTACCAAATATTACTGTTACTCATTAAATATTATTAGATAGACAGACAGACAGACAGACAGACAGACAGACAGACAGACAGACAGACAGACAGACAGACAGACAGACAGACAGACGATTAATCAAATCTTAGCCATATGCACAGCTAAAAACTTTTTAAAAAGGCTCCTTCTTAAAGGAGTATTTGCAGTTCACTCATGGCATGTGCTGATCCAGCACTGTTCAGAGGTTGCTGTGAGGTTAGACAGGAACCTTTGAAGGTTCACTTAGGAGTGGATTGAGTGGGGAATTCAAGGCCAAGCCCTGCAGAGGAATCCATGTGAACTCCAAAAGAGACCTGGGAAGCAAGACTGCAAATACACACTCATGCAGCAGAACTTAGCAAAACAACATGATCATGCTTATCAATTATATTAGTATATCACATTATATTAGTACAGTACATGAATTATATAAGTTGACTAGCAAGTATTTTATAGCAACTGAAGTGTTTGATTGCATTATAAAAAGCTAAGTGCAAGGTAACAATTGAAGGTCATGAATAAGGTCATAAGGAACACATCACTGATGAAACATAAGGTGGTCTAAGACTTTGCCTGTTTTTTTGTTGGTCTATCCACCCCAAATACACTTACTGTAGTAATAGCCTGAACATGGGGGGGATGCACGGAACTGGATTTATACATGTAGGTAGTTTGAAAGCAAATAATTTGTTAATGAATCTCAGCCTCAATGATATGATCAAATTTACATTTTTCCTTAAATTTGTGCATCATTACTATGACAGCCAGTGTGGAAATGTCAGCAAAAGCAGCCAGTCTGAATGAATAAATACACTAAATTTGTCGCTTCAAAATTCGGATTTGTTCTAATAAAACTAGACTACAACAGCAAGAAAAGGACCACTGACCACCTGGACTCCAGTTTTTACAACCAACCACAATTAGCTCCAGTTTCACAAGTAGAAGGTGGTGTAGCCCATTGGTTAGAGCTGGGAATGGTAACAAACTACTGTAGGTTCAAACCCTGCAAGAAGCAAGCCATGCAGTTGAGTAAGGCAATCAACTACGGTTGTTTGAGGGTTCCTTTAAGTTTCTTTTGAATGAAGTATGAGCTAAAAGACTAATTAGTCTCCATTAGTTTGGACAAATGATAGCTCATGGAATGTCATGCTTGCATATCAAAGACTTCACAGTCTGTCAAGCACCCATTACTCACCTGGAAGATAAGCACTTTGAAGTTCTTCCTCTTGAGGAGCTCATGTTCATTGGTCTCCAGTTTTTTTATCTGTCCCGCTTGCTTCTCCAGGTCCGTGCGCACGCTCTTCACGTTGACATTCACCTTCCGCACCTTGTCCAGAAGCTTGTTGACCGTCCCTGCCGTCCCAACGTGACTCTTGGCCAGCTTGGCCAGCACCGTCTGGATGCTGCTCATGTTCTTCTCCATGGTCTCCTGCTTGGCCTCCAGACCTGTCTGAGTCTGCTGGATCTGGTCCACCACACCTATGATCTTGTCTAGGAGAGCCAGGACCATCACGCCTGTAGCCTGGGCCTCAGACTTCTGGGCCTCACCACTGCCGCCTCCATCAAGTCCCGGCCCCAACACCAGGTCCAGCTCTTCCGCCAGGTCATCATCGTCGTCGTCCCCTCGTTTTGATTTGAACACCTTGGAGGCGGTGGCAGGTTTGGTGGCAGCAGGCACCAAGGCGACCTCCTCATCATCATCATCAGAGATTTCGGCGAAGACAGCACGCTCCAGTTTGAAGTCTGTGTCGGCCATGGCTCGGTTTCAAGTAGACTCCGATGAAACACACACAAGCTTACTTGCAGACAGAGGGCAGAAGCATGCACACTTGTGGCCGGTGTGCAAGAACGCAGTCCTAGGGTAAAAATAAAGCACTAAAAAAAGACTTGAATGACAGTAGACACCCAACGATCACAGTGCAACGACTCTAACTTGCAGACAACAACTCTTCTTGGCTACTTCTAACCAATCTTCAAGTCACCTGCACTACCACTAAGGACTACTCTCTAGGTTTGCTGTAATGCCTCAAACTTTGCCTCCCTTCCTCTTTCCTTCAAGTCTACTCTAGGACCTCGGCCAGTCGGTGGAAGCAGACTCTCTGTCCAAGGTGTGTAGGAGTGTGTGTGGCCACAGCTCCCCTGTGAAGCCCGTCCGTCAGGTCTTCCCTTTCCCTCCTTAGTCCAGCCCTCTGCTGAGATCACTTACTGTAAGGTCTCACCCACACTGACCCTTTAAGGGGAGTCTCCACCCTCCCTAGAGCCGGGCAAGGGACACTAGAACACATACCCACCCACTCGTTTACGCAAGGGTATGAGACAAACGGCTCAAATAGATTTATGACTCATTAAAGCACAAACCAGATCCTGAAAATTAGTATCATAGACACGCTGCATTACTGGAAACACCATAGGCATTCGCATTCCAATATAGCATAATAACTTGTTCATAACGTGTTGATATTTAGTTCATCAGGATTAAGAAGTTTCTGTTTGTATGGCTCCGATGGTGTTTGCGAAGTTTCAGACCAAAGTATGTGAGTGTTGTGGAGTGGAAGCAGTTGTTGTGATTTGGACTGTTTTTTTTTAAGTTGAATGTTTGCTTATCACCCTAGCTCTAGCACGTGTGCGTGATTAAAGGGTTTTTTTAAGATGAGAAGGGGAAACTGTAAAGCTTGGTAATTTTTGTTCATGTAGAAAAATACAAACTGGTCAAATTTAGTCTGAAATGTAATTAAGCAATATCACAAGAGTACACATATCAGCATGGCTAATGTGAAACAACAGCAATAGCGCTTAAGAAAACAGAAATATTTAATCATTTAATGTTTATTACAATTTATAATTATGCTATACATTATTTACATTGCTTCTTAATTAATGCTTAAATGAATTGTAATATACATGTATAGACATGATTAACAGATATTTTCACTCATGTAAAAAAAAAAATGAAACAAGTTCAGATCCACTCTTTACTCTTTATTGACAAACAAAACAGACATAATCATTCAGCTTCGTTTACTGCTTTTACTTGGTAGTTATTTTCTCCAAGACTCCCTCTGACATCGATCAAACTAACACATTTCTTTAGAGGAGCCAATGCATGTTCATGTTGTGAACTCATTTATGAACAAAGATTCATGAGATTAACAGTTTAGATGTGTATTTGCATTTAAATCGCAATAACAAATCACACACCAAAAAAAAACAGCAACACAGTTCAAGGCCAACTAAAATAGAATTACTCTTTACTTACATTTTCCAAAGGAATGCAAAGATCTGCAATAAATCTGGGGAATATCTGCATCTAGTAATCAGATATGCTTGATGAGGATATCCTCTCGGCAGAAGCTTTGCTGCATTTGAAATGAGGTCCCTTTGCATAAGAACTATTATATAAATGTGTCAACAAAAGGATAAAAGATACATAAAAAACTAACTCTAATAATTTAAGAGACTGGAAAAAATATAGACAAAATCTCCACCTATGCTATAATGAGGGAAACTGTAATGATGTTTTGCCTTGATTGAAGAGTACAAATTTATGCTGTTAATAATCCTGTGTGCTGTATGGCAACACCACTTGAGTTTGTATTATTACAAATCAATACATATTGCTGCTACAGTTATGAAATAATTGCAAATATGTTATGCAGTTCTAGCTCAGATTATTTTCAGCTTCAACTAATTACATCTAGTTTACCTGCTAGTAAATTATTCCATGTATGTCCTGATGTAGAACACCTGAGAAATGTTGAGCCTTACAAAGTCACAGTGTTCACAAGAATCATGAAATCTCACAAGCAATCTGATGGGCTCCTGTAGTTTGGAGGAAGAGTTGGGGAGGAAGAGAATATGGGTGTGGTTTAGTCTTCAAACTTGCCCTCCAGAATGCTGTCAAAAGTAAAAGGCATGAACTTGAAGCCCTGTCCAGTGTAGAATTTATTCTGAAACTCCACCCTACAGAAAATAAGTGGAGAAACAAGGTCAGTGGATTGCAACTCTGAGTATAAAATAGGTATTGTACATAGCTTTGATCAAAATCTTGATAACACCTTTTCAGGAAGTGAGTTTAGCTTTAGAGTGCAGTTCTCACGCATGCAACTAAAGCTTTTGTGTGTAAAGAATAACATTAAGCACTCAGAATAGTCAATGCAACTGTATTCTGCTAGACTAGCAGTGTGTATGTAGCGGCATCTGCTCTTGAAACGGTTCAACTGTTTTAATTTATAAAGCCAAGCATTGTGTGTGTGTCCTTACCAATGCAATCTGAGAGCATGAAGGAAAGCAGACAGCCCTTCCATGATCAACAGAATAAACACTGTTAGTGTAGCAAAGAAGGCAAAGATGATTGACAGCAAAAAGAATCCACCAAAATTCCTAGAAGCCAGACCTATGTGCATCACCATCGACCACAAGACCTCAGAGAGCTCTGGAAGAACACAAAAACACTTTTTAAGAAGTATCTTGTAAACAATTACTCAATTACAAATTGCGAGGATAAACATGTACTGACTGTACAGGGCTGCAGTTTATGAATTAATTTAATAGAGATTACAAAGACTTTATTACTACTCTACAAAGTAATATTAAGCATAATAAAATGTCCATGTATCTTCAATGTATGCATGTGTGCATTACTTACGCGCATGGGCCAGACTCAGCGCCCAAAGCCGTAGATAAGAGGCAGTATTTGAGATGCAGCCTAAGCAGTATTCTATAGTGTGAATGGCTTGATGCACTGCAACATCTGCAAAATTAAACTAAAGAGAGAGAGAGAGAGAAAGAGAGCAATAAGAGCTGTTCAGACTAATGAAAACACAAAAATCTAGTCCCACTCCCAGCTCAATCACAGCATGATTAGCAGCCCTGAATCTAACGGGCATGAGAACAAAATCACAGCACGGGGCCTTTCAGATGATCGGCATCATTTGATGTGATATATTTTCTAATCACAGCACGGCTGACTGGATCATTCCCATGTAGTGATGGTGGCTAAAACAAAGGAAAATGAGTGTCTAGAAAAGACTCTATCTAGATGTACTGGAAAAGGATCCAACACCAACTACAGGAGACTACCCAACACTGAAGCCAGCAGGAACACACACACACACACACACACACACACACACACACACACACACACACACAAGCTGCAGAGCAAGAGGACTGTATGGGGTGATGGCACACACACACACACACACAAATGTAAAAAACATCTACACAGAGTCGAGAAGGCTGTCTGCTCTTACCACTTCCTCCTCTGACTGCTTGAAAGGTAATCAGACACATGCACAGACAGACACACAGGGTTAAAACAGGGTTAACGACAGGGTTAGAATTTGATGAAGAGATAGTGAGAGGAAAAACACATTTTGGTTTACAGAAATTGCAAAGATCTAAAGACCAACACATTTATTATCAGTCATGACAAAATGCAGTGGCCCCAAAAAGTCGTCAATAAGCTCAAGCCACACCTACAAATACATGAATGACTAATTAAACAAAATACAACAAAGCAAGTGCCATTTATTTTAAACAAGCACAGCACACGAAGTAAAACATTTCATAAAAAGATTTGTTAGGTTTGAAACAGACATGATTTGGACAACAGTTTAGACATTTTCTGTTTGTCAAAAGAGTAACGTGATGTGACTGACTAAACCCTGCTGCTAGGACACCTTTGATCATTTGAGGGTGGCTGATTCTATGGCTGTGTTCACACTGTAGGCAAATTGGCTCAAATCTGATTTGGTGACACTATGATGCAGTATCTGATAATTCCCCACTTCCATATGCGATACGGTCAGATGTTTTGCAACAGTTATCTGATTGGTGACTTGTACTCAGTTCTTCATGGGAGTCACTTCAGATTTTGTTAGACTTGCGAGGTAGTCAGTGAAAGTACAGTGACGTGTAAGAATTCATATCATAAAAGCTTTAAAACTAAATTTTGTCTTTATTTTTCATATTACCTGTGCATAATTTAGCTAGCTTCTGTGACAGATCACTCTATAAATAAACGCATAATTGCTAACTTCATGTCCTCCATGTTTACTTCCGCATGACAGTGCACTGCGCAGGTGTTGCCAAATCCACAGTGTATTTTTCACTGTTGCTGTCTGATATGACCACACTAATGCAGTATTTACCTCCCGGAACGTGATTGGGCTAGTTTTGGACTAGTTTTGAGAAGCAATGGGAGGATTTTGTTGTTCAAGCGCGTGCGCTTCATTTCAAACCATGATCTGTTCACACTGTAAATCTGATATTGGCCACATTTAAAACAAATGTGAACATTTATACAAAATTCAGCACTAAGACTTGCAGTGTAGCCTATATATCAACTAAAAGTCATTTGAGACCAGTTGGTTAAAAGTAATACAAAAATAACTGAGGAAATGTATGCTATTTATGAGGTCTAGCATCTTTGTTTGCAGATGCCATTTGGTTTTTGTAAACTGATAATTTTTTTAGTGCAGCTTCAGTGACCAAATACTTTATAGGGTCACTGAAAACGCCAAAATGAGAGAGATAAACAACCCTGGGGATTTGACTTCAGTCTCCAGTAGACTGACTTTAATGGCAGGTCTGTTTGGAATGGAAGGAGAAAGATTATTTGGCACTAATGCACTGAAAAGAATGCATCTCAAACCTCAAAACAATAAGGCAGGTTATCTGCCTCCATTTTATTTCCAGTGTAAAGAAACCCAATTAGCCAGGAGGGTGTTTGTTTATATTTATATTTATGCATTTAGCAGACGCTTTTATACAAAGCGACTTACAATTGCATTCAGGTTATACATTTTTAATCAGTATGTGTGTTCCCTGGGAATCGAACCCACAACCTTTTGCGCTGCTGACGCAATGCTCTACCACTGAGCAACACAGGAACAGTGTTTAGTGTTTTGAGGCTAGTTGCCACGGGATACAGTGGTTGGGGGGGAGAGACAGTGCTTTTAAAAGGGGCTGCCCCAGTTTAGACCAGCACTGGTATGCAGTGAGTCACAGAATGGCATGCCCACTGCAGGCGAGCGACCCCACTGCCAACGGCGGCCGTTTTTGGTACCTGGGTGTGACTTGTCACCGTGTGGGTGGAAACAAGTTTCACATAGACTACTATAAAGAAATTCACTTTAATTATTCTTATGATAAAGCGTTAAGTTATTCTCAGGATCAACAGATGACATCACATGGAGTGACGGAAAGAAACACTCGACCCAAACAAACGTCCAGATAAATGGGTGAGCAGAACACATGTCATTCTCTGGCTGTAGAAAGACTATTGTTAGAGTTCACAAACTAAAGCATGTTTGTAAAATTAAAAATAAACAAGGATGGGTAAAGTATTTATTTAGTAAAATGATTAGTTATTCTATAGGCTAGTTGAGAGAACAACAGACAGACAGAATCAAAAAAGAGAATTCCCTCACCTCAGGCGATTCGTCTTCTAGGTTTTGTGAGAGTTGGTCATGTTCGATGATCCCAGCTTCATCCTCTGTGGGGCCATTGCCCACACGGATCCCCCCAAAGTTTTGCATTCCCTGCAGCAAAAGTCACACTAGGTCATGGTTGTGTGTACAAGTAATGTATACGTTTTGGCTGAGCATTATATAATAATCTATGTTATCATGGTTCCCACACTTTCTAACCAATAAAAGACAGCATATTAGAATGACTTCAGAAGAATCAAGTGACACTAAAGACCAGCATAAACTCAGGAATAAATTACATTTGAAAACACATTCAAATAGAAAGCAGTTATTTTAAATGGATATATATATATAGTGCTGATAAACGATTAATCGCATCCAAAATAAAAAATGTGTTTACATAATATATGTATGTTTACTGTGTATATGAATTATGTATATATAAATACACACACATACAGTATATAATTTGATATATATATACTCTTATATTTTATAGTATATAAATATATTTAATATATAATCAAAAAATTTCTTAAATATATGTATGCATGTATTTCTATGTATATATATATACATATTAAATATACACAGTATACACACATATATTATGCAAACAAAAACTTTTATTTTGGATGCGATTAATCATTTATCAGCACTAATATATATATATATATAATGTTTTTCAATATGTCTCTGTTATTGCACCCTTCATAAGCATAAGAGACTAATTTAAAAAAATATTTAAATATCCCACTGACCCCAAACTAGAAGTGCATATTGACTATAAAACTTAACATGACCTTTCAAAGATTGTATTCATTTCCATGACCTTTCCAGGCCTAATAATTATACTTAAGAGACATCCATGTGGACATTAATGAATATTCTGAAGAATTTCACGACTGATGATTGAAATTAAAATAAAAACATTACGAAATTAAAATAAAAACTAAAAAACACTGTCTAAAAATAAAAAAGGTTCAAAACTGGACATGTAGGAATCTCTAATGTAGCTTGTCAAACAGGTCCTTACCAGATGTCTTCTCCAGAGGTATTGCCTGCGCATTACTAGCGTCTTTACTATGAGCATACATGGTACACAGGCGAGAGCTATAATAACTAGCAGACACTGAATTGCAACCTACAGAGACAGAGAAAAAGAGAGAAAAATCTGTTTTAAATGTCAAGTTGTCTCATTTGCCACACATACTGATGAATTCACACGAATATTAGTGTGTACCTGTCCCGTGTAAAATGTCTTGTTGGTGGGATCTTTGTAACTGAAGAGGCACATGTTGATGAAGGTTATAAGAAGACTGGGGGCTTCTTTTGAGCTCTTGGCATCATAAGCCAACCACTTGTAAAAAATGAGCAGCACCAGGTAACCAAACAGACTGAGCATGAAGATGATCTCAGGAATAAAACCCAGGTAGATGTTCAGAGGTTTTTTGAAGTACCTTCACACGTAGACAAACAGACTTAAATTAGTATTAAATGTTGATACAGACCTATTTAGAGTAACAACAGACAGGTGCTTACAGGTGATTGAAAAGGCTGAGAGTAACTCCAAACGTCATGTGGACGACTCCAAGAATAATTGACATCTTCATCTTGAAGGAGTTCAGAAAGTTCAGCTTATTGGTAGCAATGTTCCAGATCTGTAAGAGGAGAAAGAAAACAGCTCTCAAAGGGCTGAATTTAGACTATCTTTGCCACAGAACTGTTTAGATGTTTTTACTAGGTGCTTACTGGGTCAATGCCAATTGGATAGGGTCCATTAAACACTTTTGGCACAGCAGGGTCCAGCTGTAATACGTGGTTATCCTTCAGTGTCGTAGGCCTGAATGTGTTAATGTAAAATCAGTGTTAAAAATAATGATGGCTTGTGATCGCCACACATGAAGATCTTATCTGAATGATCAATTCAATCAAGTGGCTGATTATGAGAGCTACATTTTCTGAGGGCCATAAAAAAACAACAACAATGAACCTTTAAAGCAAGATGGATGTAAAAATCAATGGTTTGGAATTAACTACTTACGTCCAGTTGCCTCCTCTCTCTCCAAACATGGGTCGGACACTCCAGCCCGAGCCAAAGACATTGAGAGATTTGGAGAAACAGTCGTTGTAGATAATCCCAGTATACACTGAAAATATTCCCATGAGGAGAATAATGTAACGGCCCGCAAAAATCATGCTAAACATCTAGAGAAAGAGAGAACACCGTGATTCGTAGTAGCCCAAATGACCAAATAAATGTAGAATCATTAAAAAGAACGCATAATATAATGCTTGTTAAATTGCATTTCTTTACCAAATACTATTGAGTAAATACAGTTCCTTACTTAAAAAAAAATTCTGAGTAAAAGCTATAATTTATGCCTAAACTGTACATTTTCAGACCTTCAAGACCATCTTATTACTTTTAAACTAAACTTAAACAAATCATCACGCAAATGCATAATAACAAATGTCCCATTTAGCTTCGTCTTTATTAAAAATAACCCATAACAAAAGTCTGTTTTATTCTCCACTACAAAACTTTAATTTTCATGCTAAATAACACTACTTAAAAACAATTAGGATCAATATTATCATGATCTATATGTAATGACATGAATACTTGATTTGAACAAAATGATCAAATAATAATTATGAGATGGGTGGATAAATGGATACCTCATTGTCGTTTTTCTGGGCAATTAATCGGCTCTCTCGCAGTACCAAATAAAGTGCAGCACAGGTCATGAGTACACCATGACCCAGATCGCCAAACATGACCGCAAACAGGAAGGGGAAGGTGATGATGGTGTATGGAGCTGAACATATGAGCACAAACATTATGTTGAGACACCCACAAAAAAAAAAAATTATAAAATAAAAAATATGATAAGGTAGCACAGCAGGATCTGTTGATCTGTATCTTATTTTAATCTCTGCAGAGGATTTTGGGACAAAACTATTGAAGGTCAGGGTTACCTGGGTTGATTTCCCGGTAGTTGCTGATGCCATAGGCATCAACGATGTTCTGAAAGCCAGAGGTGAACTTATTGGTTTTGTTGAAGGTGGGTGGGGTCTGTTTGGTCTGCATTCTGTTTAGGATGGAGGGAACAGTGGATCCACTTCTCTCCTGTATGAAATAGAGCGGAATTTAACACAAACATTCATGCATGAAAATAAATGCTAGTTTGCTTCTCAGTAAACAGTGGCTCAGTTGTATGCATGCCCCTACATTGCATTTATGTAAATGCTCATTTATCTGTGGAAATCGTGTCACTTGTTTGCTTAAATTTCAAACAGATGCTGTTTATTGTGAACTGAACTTGAGTATTGAGCCCACAGCATGTAAGTGCATATGAAGGCAATGTGTAAGACAGCTGATATTAATAGCTGCTAGTTAAATAAGGCATGAGGAAGAATGCCATGTGTAAGGACAGGCTTTGAACTAGCACGCAAGCACAATCCTTCACATTTCAACATGGACTTAACACTATTACACTTCTAGTTTAAGTTCAGACGGAAGCCGCTTTTTTGTTAACAAACAATGCTTTACATGGATTAACAAATTATCTTTAAGAATCCATCTGTAGGTTGCTGGCTGTAAGTCTAGAGAATACATAACCCGTTTTAACTCTATAAAGACTGAGGCAGACACAGAAGAACAGAAGGTGAATTTGTGTGAGCAGTTAATCCTCTTACGGTGTGACCATTACAAGGTTAATATTGCAGTGACCTCTGACCCTTACACTACAACGTCTCACCACAGGGATTACAGGTATTACACCCAATCCGCCCTTACTGTCCTGTAGTAAGGTGTGACATCCCGGACCTCACAGAGGCATCACACCATCTGCTGTGAATAAGCTACGAGAATCTAGAATCCATTAGTCAAGTGATCTTCAGCACGCACTATATCAAACAAACAAACTTATATCATTTTGGTTCATGTGTTTAGTCAAAATTCAGATTGCTGTGCCAAAGCGTTGACAAACAATCATTCTTACATAGTGGCTATTAAATTAAGGTACTGTATACTAGTATGCAATAAAAAAACTAAATAAATATATTTTACAAACATATTCAAACTTTTTTGTTATGTATTTTCAAATTAATCAAAATGAATGAAAATCTGAAAAACAATCATTGACTATTTTCTACTGAGAGGAAAAAATGGAAAATCACAAACATGGACAGAGTCCACTTGTGGTGCTGTGAGAAGGGGATCAGGTTTCAGCAGTTCTAGACCACAGGAACATTCAAACTTTGATCTGAGGGGTCTCATGACTCAATGTAAAAGCATCTGGGCATTCCGTCCTAACACTCAGTCCCCTGTGTGCATGTCTGTGTCCTGGGATAATAGAAGCTAAAACCATGTGTTACAAAGAGTGAGTCATTGTATGTGATGGCAAGAACAAATCGGCTACTCCTTGGAGACAACACGTGCGGTGGTAATATATGTGGTCTAACATGCCAATGTAAGATGGACTACTGCCCCAGTGTAATGCAGCTTACATCAGGAGTTGTGAAATCACATTTAAGACTTTAGGACCTGCACAAATATAATTAATAGTTTATGTCCATACAGATCAAACCCATACAATTTCAAAATAAATCATGTATCTCAGATTATTTTACTTAATTAAACACATTTGACTGCAATATAGGGTAACTGCAAGTTTCAAATACTCGAGATGTGTTTTATTCAAGAGATACATATGCATTGAAAATGTTTTATGTACTAAAAGTTCATTATATATGAATTAGAGTTCAATCAATATTGGATTTTGCAGATATGATAATGTTTTTAAAGCAAAGCAGCAAACAGATTATAGTGCTGATATTATACTGAATGTGTTAATGTCTTTTCTTCCTGTGACTTGATGGACCAAAGAAAAGCCACAAGACATAACACTAAGTTTTTACAAAAAAAAAAACTGATAAAGTTATTATACTAAGTTATTATATTTATGCAATTAAAAACTAGCAATAGCAAGCAGCAAATTGTGGTTCATGGCTATTACATAAACTAAAGACTACTGGCTATTAAATATGTCCCACAACAGTGTATCGCCCCATAACAATATTCTGTTTTAATAGGATATAATAATGTATGTCAACAACAACCATCAAGCCAGGATCTTTAAAATATCTATAAACTACAACAGTTCCAATATGTCTAATATTATTTCTCAAATTAGCCTAAATCCATCTTTAGTAGAGCCCTTATTAGAGTTCAAATGACAACGACACAGGCCAATTGTAACATTTAAGATGTTCATTTGAGATCAGATATCATACTTATGACAATGAATCACTTTATCAGTGATGTGCTGATTAGAGAGTAAATGTAATTATAAAGAGGAAAAAGTCATGCTGTGATTTGATTTGCTGGATTCAATAATAGTAGGTAGCAGCGTGAAGAATGAGACACTGTACCAACCTCCTCTGGCTTAAGATCTTAGTAGTTTACAGAAACATCAATCAATATAAGTGTATGCAAGAATGTGTCCTCACCGTGCCCCGACGCAGGGCAAACTGAATGGAGTCTAGATCGGACACAGGGCACCAGATCTCAGCAATCAGACACTTCTGAGTGACATCGATGTTGCAGAGGTTCAGAGTGTGATAAATGGCTTTCATCTTCCGGACCTTGATGAACCATACTCGGACAGTCTTGGCAGCCGCCTGCAAAACACGCTGCCTGTGATCCTCCGTCTGATTCAGCACCTGGAACACACAGCAGAGAGGAAGAGGAGGGGTCAAAACAGGAAACATAAGATCACTGAACAAGTGAGGTGATATAGTCACATATAGTTTCATTAGAGCTGAAAGAGCAACCTGAGAGGCCTGACGCTGACCAGACTGCAGTTTAGTGAAAAAAAAAAAAACTGTTGTGAATATCTTTTGCATGGCTGATGTTAAGTCAGGCAAAGTACACACAGTAACGGTTCTCTGTTTAGTTTGAATCATGACAAAAAAACATTTGGGGTTCAGTGACGGAGGTCAGTAAAGATAATCTGATGCAGTTAATGATTCAAACCATTCCTTTGCTTATGAGCTTGTAAATATTTTTGAGGAACCATCAGAAGAGTTTTTTTTTTGTTTAGTTTTTTTTGCATAAAAAAAAAATTTTTTTTTGAAGTATTTAGCCAATGCCACCACAAATGTCAGCTATTGTATGACCAGAAAAATTCAAGAGCCACACAAGTTGATAAACATGTTTGTGAATCCCTAAAATTGGTTATGTGAACGTAGCCAATATGGCTTCTATTTAAGTAAGGTGGATTTCTCAATCATTCAGGAGTGGCCAGGGAAGTGTGCCAGTATCTGGTTGGCATGTTAGACAGATAGAGTGGCTACATTAATGTCCAAGTGTGCATTCTCGCTCACACAGGTGGGACATACGCAGCCGCCCACTCTAAAATCAGACACACTCGCCCACACTAAAATATCCCACATGCTCACCCACGCTGGAAACATACGGAGACTCACCCGCGCTGACAAATCAGGCAAACTCGCCCACTCTGGGATTTATGTAATCCTTAATAATGTGTCCCAAAGAGCTTCCGTCTTGCTCAAACAGCAACAGAAACACAAACATGGCATGTGTACTATACTAAAGGGTACCAAATTCTCTCTAAATCTGTGAGAGGATCACAGGGACATTAACGATTCCTGCCCGGCAGGCGCACACACACACGTGAATAGTGACCATTCTCTCTCCCCTCAGGGGCAAACAGGCCCGCTAATAGCTCAAAGTGAGTCAGTGACATGGAACTCGAGCGCACACTCAGTCACGGCCCTGTCAGCACTCTTGTGCTTGGATATGTTCCTTCATTTCTTTTGAATAGTCAGAGAGCAAACGGATATGCATGTGGATTTTCTGAGGGTGTGGGGTAAGAGAGAATCAGCGAATAACTGTGGCGAACATGAAGAACAAACTCCCTCAGCATGTGGATATGCACAGACAGGAACTCTCACTACGAGACAGCCGCTGTGAAAAGCACCTAACAGTTGTAACTGGTTGTGATGCAATGACAACAAGAGTTTCTTTTCAGATTTGTGTCGATCGATTTCTATGTTGTCATGTTTTGAGGGTAGTCTTGCCTACAATGTCCCAAAATCGTGCTCCACATAGCTGTCTTTAGACCTTAATCAGGTATTATAAATTTAACAGATGAAAATGAGGCTGTCATGGACAGATTTACAGTCTTTACAATAAAACGCACTGTAAAGGTCCTAGATCACATGATTTTCACAACTTTCAAAGCCGTTTTATGGAGTTTTTGTCTACTGAAAGTTTATTTTAAAAATACGTCTCATAAGCTGAACAATCGGTATGTTGTTAAACAACAGTACAATCCATTAAATTTACTGTACTTCGAACCCTTTAGGTTTTCATTCCTGTTAAATCCTAAACACAACCCTGAATAAGGTTTATTAAACGACACATTGGCTGTGATATTACGGTATGTGATATCACTGTCAGCGAGTGTAGAAAAATGGCATGATGCGGAAACTTGTAGGTGCCACTCACTGTGCAGACACTGAATAAATCTAACGTGAGAACTAAGCAGCGGTCATAAACTGCCCTGCCATGTGCTGAAGGTCTAAACTGTGTTGTGGGCATCTGTGTGGGTGGAAGCAATGGGTACTATGTAAATGTGTGAGGACACACTCACCCAAACTTTTCCTTCCCAAATAAGGTACTGTGAGAGATTCTCTCAAAGACCATCCAAGCAGTACCCCATTACGTCTACTGGTAGCCCCTAATGACTCACTGAGAGAGATTCCCTCAGCCGTGCAAACTGACAGACACTGACTGTGCAATGACACAGCCGGTGGATAATTCAGTCAAATCAACCGGCACTTTACTGTGTGTTAGTTTAATCTCAGCTCAAGAGAGGGAATAAAAAAGAAAACCAGAGAAGAAAATGAGAAAAAGACAAACACAACACAGCTGTGCAGAGTTTTGAGACCAGAGGTCTAATCCAGAGGTTTTCAAAGTGATACACACCCGCAGGGGGCGCCACAAGCCAAAAAACAAGAACATCTGTTTAATATGAATAAAAATAAATAAATACATTTAATTAAATAGCCATGCACTCTCATACTGTAGAGACCGTGATCTGCACTAACTTTGAAATGTGAATTGAAAAATTTAAAATTTTACTGACAACAGGAAATATTTAGGGTCTGTTTATAGTATAATGTAAGTTGCTATGATTAAAAGCATCACCAAATACATATGTAATTTATATGACACAGTCAGAGCGCAGTGTTTTTTGACATTTACTTAATTTATTGTTTAATTATTAATTTTACTGATAGTGAAATCCACCCTGTTCTAATCTAATCAGTATTTGGTACAGCACACAGTTTCTGCTCACACTCATTATGTCATGTAATTCCTTTACGCCACTCAAGCTGGAGTTTATGAAGCAAATGGCATCAATTGATGTACTGTCAAATCATATTCAGTCACTTCACTACAAAACCAAGCAGCATGCATTCAGAAGCATGTTTGCTTTCCTGTTTAAATCTTTTAGTCACTCTGTAAACAGCTACGCTTTGGTTTTATAACTTTTAGATTTTATGATCATCATTTTATAATCTCTGATGTAAGAACCTCTGATCAGACTGAGGACTGTTCTTTCACATACCGCTCGGACAGAAACAGACGAGACACATACAAACACACACAGATGGGGACATATCGACTTTGTTCAGACTGCAAACAGGTGGTCTTGCCATTGTGTCGGTGCTTACATTGTTACTATAGCAGCTGACGCAGATGGACCAGATATTGGTGATAATGTTTGAATAAGCAGATCAGATTTCATCATTTGTAAAATGGCAGTGTAAACAGTGTGGCAGGATTTGAAAACTAATTCAGATTTGTGGACAGAGTGAACAAAGCAACAGAGAAAACAATTCTAACAGAACTAGATCAGGTCTGGATGCATTCATACGATTTAAGGTATATTACCTTTGCTCATAAGCAGAATTAAGTCTTTGTGAAAGAATGTGTGTGTGTGTGTGTGTGTGTGTGTGTGTGTGTGTGTGTGTGTGTGTGTGTGTGTGTGTGTGTGTGCACATATTTAACTCATGTCTTACCATCTGGAGATCATCAATTCGAGTGTTGACTCCAGCTGCCATTTCCTTCCTCTCTTGAGGGGTCTCAGGACAGGGGTACAGAGATGCCCGAAACCTAACATAAAATATTGGTAAAATATATGAATATGGAATATATTAATTTTAAGAATATGTCAAATACACACTACACTATCAAAAACGATATCAAGAGTTTGGGGTGAATAAGATTTTTTTTTCTAAAGAAATGAATACCTTTATTCAGCAAGAATGCATTATATTGATCAAAAGTAGCAAAGAAAATTATGACACAAAAGATTTCCATTCCAAATAAATGCTCTTCTTTTAAATCCTGAAAAACGCATCATGGTCTCTATAAAAATATGCACAACTATTTTGAACATTGATAATAACAAGAAATGTTTAAATTTCAGCTTTTTAATAAACATATTTAAATATATTTTAGTTTGTAATAATATTCCTGTATTTTAAATAAATAAATAAATGAAGCAGCAACAGCCTCGGTGAGCATAAGAATCTTCTTTCAAAAACAATAAATGTTTTACCAACCCAAAGTCTCCAAATTCAGAAAACATGTAATGTTTTCTCATGTAAATCTGATGTAAACACCGTTTTCTTTTGTTTTGGTCACTCTGTATTGAGACTGGGCAGTGATGCTCTCGTACCCTTCACAAATCTTCTTGACTCTGTTTTTCAGCTGGTCTCCCTGGAAGAAAATGATGAACACAGACTTGTGTACATGGTCTCCCTGGAAAAAAGAGAGAAAAAAAACAGAAGAGGAAGTTCCTATTAAATATACAGTTAATAATCCAAAATAAACAATTATATCTTGAAAAGTTATTTTTATTTTTCACAGGGGAAACTGACTGTGGCAGGGTCCTCAAGTGGGTCATCGATATCTGCCTGTCGCAGGAAGACATTTCCACGACAAACTCTCCACAGCATCCTCTCAAAGGTGGGCATCCTTTCCCTGCCAATTACCCCTGCAACAAACCTGCAACCAGCATCAAAGGTGAGTGAATTCTATCAGTATCCTCCAACAGCAGACATCTGAATAATGAAACTGATATCCAGGAATACCAAACTTTTGAGGTACTTCAAAATATTTAATACAATTTTTTTGTAATATTTTTTAATAAAAAATATTTGAAATTTAGATTGGATGCCCCAATAAGGATGGATCTTAAATCTAGATCAAATCAAGTTTTATTTAATAATTCTGCCATACTAAACTTCAAATCTTTGATCTTATAGATCTTTCGATCTTAATGTTACTGTAACTGGGTTTACGTTAATCCTGTTTCTCCATTACTTTAAACTCAGGTAACTTTAAAATCTCAGGTACAGGCTGTGTAAATTCCCAATAAATCGAACTATAGCGTTATTTCTATTGTGTGGTGAAAATGGTCAGGCCTCTCAAACACATTGTGTGAAAATCCACACATCTATTACTCTACCATCTGGTCATTGTGTCATGTTTCTGCCCCATCTAATAACTGATCTGCATCCTATATTGCAAAAACGATATTATATTAACATATGTCCTCATTCCTCTTTACTTCCATCTCTTAACTCCTCTGATGGTGCTTTCCTTTCATCCAATGCTCTAAATGGAAAAAGTGTGTTTCATGTTAAGTATTAAAGGCATACCAGGATTATTGATCACAGATCAATGACAAACCTGCTGGCATTAGCAGCAGTTACATAAGACTGTCTGTTAGATCCCTCTTTATTACTTCAATTTTACTATCATAAACCTATTTAAAAGCTACATCTCCCATTGTACTGTGATTTTTACAACTCAATCCAGAACAATATGACCATATTACTACCAACAAAAAGCATTTGATGCATTTACGATCCACATATACCCTTACATTTAGACACATTTAAAAGACCTGTTCTGCATTCTTCTAGAACTGTGGCGAAGAAAAAAATATAGGCAGGCAGATCAGAAAGTGTGCAATCCCCATTTACGCCCAAGTTTCATCCAAGCATAGGCACACATACAGAGAAACTGAATTTCTTGTGTTCAAGCAGGCCTGCTTCAGTGATAGCGAACGTCAAGAGATGCAATTTGTGAGGTAAAATTATACACTGAAAGCATTTCAAAAGAATGAGTTCAGGCTGTACTGTAATTTCCACATGTGAAGTATCCATGCCGGGCTCTAGACTAACTTTTTGCACTGGTTGCACTGGTGCGCCTAAGAAAAAAGTTAGGTGCACCCAAATTTTCATATAGGCAATATTGACTAGTAAACGATTAACTAACAATCTGGTCAACATAAAGTTCTTTATTTGAAGCACAATTCTACAAGAAAGGTAACTGTAACTGAGCTGATATTTAAACTTAAAACATCTCAAGATAAATGAAGAAATGTTTTAAGGGCGTCAAACTGAACATCTCATGGCTCAATGTCTTATGGACTATCCTCCATTGCAGTCACATGCCCCTCGGATGGCCAACTCCTGTAGTTTGGCCTTCTTGATTTTTTGCCTTGGCTAAACCAGCTGGCCACACTCTCTCTAGCATCAACATCTTCCAGACTTGCCCCTCTACACTGATTCTTATCAGATCTTCCACTGTGTCTGAATGAAGGGATGCTCTAGTGCAGTGGTTCTCAAACTTCTTTGGTCACGCTCCCCCTTAAACCTATAAAAAAATCCGGCGCCCCCATCCCACCTCAGACTACCAAATAATTTCACTAAACATTATATAAAAAACAAAAGTATTTACAGAAAAAAACCTGTTCTGTCTAATTGTCTCTCTGTGCTCATACTGTATTTTAATGCAGCCAAATTCTCAATAAAACTGTTTTACTTTATATATTTTACTGTTTCTCTTGTCAGTCAACGGGATGAATATGAAATAATGACTGAAACACAGCCCTTTAAGAATACATAACCAGCTCTCCCTTCCAAGAAGCTAGTTTGAACTAAAATCCTAATTTATAATTTTATTGAGCCGTTGTCTGATGAAATCAAATAATACACAACATAAGACAAGACAAAGACAATTCCTGTGCTGTGATTTCGGCTATATTTGCATGCAAATTAGAGAAGCAATAATATCTCTTATAACTGAACGGGCTGCTCCTCTCAGACGCTCACTGAACAGAGCAGATGCAGAGAAAGAGCTGCGTGCGTGCTGATCTCGCGCCGTTGCGGCAGTACCAACGATCACAGAGACTCGCTAAAGTTTATCCAAGAAGTCGCTAGATTTGTCACTAGTCGCTTTTTTGGAGAAAAAGTCACTAGGGGGGTCTGAAAAGTCGCTAAATTGGCAACACTGCGCGCATCTCTATTACTCACCTCTCTCTCTCTGACAGCAGCAGCACACGCATTTTCAGACGTACACACACGTACAGGAATATCTGGACATGGCCAATCAGCGGGGGGGGGTCCGCCCTTCACTATCTCTGATTGGTTTAGACCATGATATGAGCCTAATGTGTGTCTGTTATTGAACCACAGGGAGACTTTCAGAGTCGTGGAAACTTTTTTTTTTTTTAAACGGCTCAGATTTTTTTTAGTCGCACCATTGAGAAATTAGGTCGCACTCTAGAGCCCTGCCATGTTTTAGCTGTCCATAACATAGCTTAGTAAGACAGAGACCAGACCTACTAACATACTCACCCAAGCCTAAGAGGAGCAGCACGTACAACATCATTCGGATCCATTAGGGTTGACGACTCTTCCAAAAGTGCAGGGTCCTCCATCTAACAAAAAGCAAAAGAGAACAATAATTGTATTTATTTAAAAAATAATCAGATTTTTAATCAATCAAAGTTCATTGTAGTGTTGATAATATTGTTTCAGGAAATAGTTTTCTATCAAATAAAGGGCCCTTTACATACAGCAGGGCAAAAGTAAATTAAAGTATCAAGCTGTTGTAGTTAACTTAATATTGATAGATGTTGTGATAGTTCAAAGCTCTACATGTTCAGGTAAAGTACTTCTTTCATATTACATAAATAAGAAAAAATTGACTTATTTAGAGGATTTATTAGAGTAAATCTTGATATTTAATTAATAATACTCAACCAGCTGACAACCTTTACCCAAAGCAAATTACAATACATGTCATTACAGGGAAAACCAGGCTGATGTGCCTAACTCAAGCGCACTGGGATTGTAGCAGAGGGATTGGTTCTTTGAATACTTTTTTTGTTTGTTTTTTTAACCACTGAGCCACACCACCCACCACCAGTCTGTGAAAGAGCCCAAGTTAGTGGAAGTGTAAAGTGAATGATTACAAGACAGCTTACAACTTAACTACTTGCTCTCAAATGATCTTTTATAACTTGTAAAATAAATATATCACAATAAAAAGCTAAAGTTCAGATCAGTGTCCAGGAAGCACAGAAATGTATGGTCAAAGATCTCCAACAGGCTGAAAGACAGAAAAGAAACACCCTGGTAGTAGCTGATTATCCCGGACACAAAAGACTGAGCATATTTTCACAGGTTCAAGAAACGTGTGAATAGGGAGTCGAACACCTTGCAGAACTGGTCTTGGGAAGGGCAGTGTGACATCATCACCAGCGGCTGAGATGTGACCAGGATTTCAGAGAATGGCCTTTCAATCTGTTAGACATGCATCTGTCTTTGTCAGCTTGAACATTATTACAGACATGGGGAAAAACATGGTTCCTCTGTTTGTGTTAGATTGCTTGATGTTTTGACTATGTAATGGTGTTTTATAATTCTGATCTGTTGGGTTTGTTTTCAAATATAACCACAACATGACATTTGTGAGTAAAGGCTATTTTACACGGTAAAGGGGAACAGTGAGTTCCCAGTTCAGACTAAATGGAAGAGAAGTGGAACATGGAAACACGAAAAACAACACAGAAAGCAGCACTGCAGTGAAGTTAAGCACAAAAACACAGTTTCTGCTAGCTTTCTGAAATGTTACATGCCATTGACCAATCCAAGGTGATTTTACTCACAACCAATGAAATAGTTTTAGCTTTTACTTGGTCAAAAACAACGTTGAAGAGAGGTTTATTGCAGTATTTTATAGCTTCATTAGCCATCACTTACATAAACAATATAACAGTAATATTCCCGTTCAGATGCAGCATGTTTTTGCTCAAGCTGAAGCAGCAGCAGATATTGTTGTGGTTGCACATGCACGTTTCACACCGCCTCTTAAGAGTGTGTGAAATGGAAGAAGACAACTAAGACTGCAAGATCGAAAGCAAAGCTTGTCGCCTATCATGTACCGTGTAAAATGCCTCAGGAAATACCACAGGAAACGCTAAAGGCTTAAGGTTTTGTAAGAGATGAGGCATTACAGACCTCATCAAAGAACTGCTGTGTTCGTCTGAGGATGTGCTTAAGCTCAGTCAGTTCCAGGAAGTTCTTCTTCAGGGCTTCCTGGTTGGTGTTGATCTCCTTTAGCTCATTCTCCAGCTTTTCAAAGGTGGCCTACAAAAAGAGAAAAAAGGAAAACTCATTAAATGCATTCAAAACTGTTCACAGCTTAAGTACTCTGAAAATACTTTTATTTATTCTATGATGCAAAGCTGAATTTTCAGAAGTCATTACTCCAGTCTTCAGTATCACTAGGGCAAAAAGGAAGGAATGAAGGAATTTCTCTTGCGGTGATTTTGAGTGGCTCAATAGCACGGTATGCGGTTTATATATAAATAAATATATATAAAGATTTATTAGATTTATGTAGATAAAATGTACATACATTTATGTAGATTTATATTAGTTTATGTAGATTTGCATTATATAATATTAAGAAGATCAGGCCCTTTCTCTCGGAACATGCAACACAACTCCTTGTTCAGGCTCTTGTTCTGTCCAGACTTGACTATTGCAATGCTCTCTTGGCAGGTCTTCCAGCCAGTTCCATCAAACCTCTACAATTAATCCAAAACGCTGCTGCAAGATTAATCTTTAATGAGCCGAAAAGAACGCACGTCACACCTCTGTTCATCAATTTGCACTGGCTACCAATAGCTGCTCGCATTAAATTCAAGGCATTAATGTTTGCCTACAGAACCACCTCTGGCTCTGCACCCCTTTACCTAAATTCATTACTTCAGACTTATGTGCCCTCTAGAAGCTTGCGTTCTGCAAGTGAACGACGCATTACTGTACCATCCCAAAGAGGCACAAAATCCCTTTCACAGACTTTTTCATTAACTGTTCCCATCTGGTGGAATGACCTCCCTAACTCAATCCGAGCAGCTGAATCCTTACCCATCTTCAAGAAACGGCTAAAAACACATCTCTTCCATCTTTATTTGACCCTCTAACTCTAGCACTCTCTATTCTAAATGTATTTTATCTAATCTGTCTACTTTTTATAAAAAAAAAAAAACAAACATTTGACCCTCTATCAATTGCATATTTATTCTCTAACTGCTAGCTTTTCTTGTAAAACTAACACTAAGTTTAATTTTTCTATATTTTACATACTAGTTTTCTGAAAAATCCTTCCTACGTGTACTGCGTTAGGCTAACCAGGACTTGTAATAGCACTTGCATGTTGTTGCTCTTTTGTTGGTTTTGATTGCTTCTATAATGTCCTCATTTGTAAGTCGCTTTGGATAAAAGCGTCTGCTAAATGACTAAATAAATAAATATATATATATATATATATATATATTTAGGGGTGGCACGGTACACAGATGTCACGGTTCAATAATATTTCGGTACAACAGGAAAACAAAAAAACGAATGTACTATGATCGGTTTCTTTTCTTTTATTTCGAACAGACATTAGTACAAATTAGACATTAGTACAAATTACTTTATTTTTTTCCACCTAGATGTGAACATAAATATTGTTTTATATATATATATAATTAGCCTAGCCACGTAGATGGTAAGACAGAGATTTAATTTTCCTTGGACATGACAACATATTTTCTCAAATATACATGAAGGACAGACGCAGGTAATCGCACGAGATCAGTTGTTCTCTCTCATTCGCTAATCTGTTTAGGCTTGTTAAGCACAAATCTACTAACCTCTGTACAAATCAGGATGGTACACATTATGTTATCATTACTATTTAATTTTATTTAATATTCAGTACACATGCACCAAGTGTAAAACGAGAAGAGAATAGCCTTACGAAAAAATAAAACATGCTTGCGGTTGCTGCGGTTGTTGCATTCCTCTGTGGTTATGCTCGTCAAAAGCAATATTGCAATATTGCGACAGCCCTAAGTATCACATGATCCTTCAGATTTCATTCTAATATGCTGATTTGCTGTTCAAGAAACATTTTCTGTTATTATCAATGCTGTGCTTAATATTTGTTTGTGGAAACAATCATCCTTTTTTTCAGGATGCTTTGATGAATAGAAAGTTTAATAGAACATCAATTACATATAATTCAATGTTTAAACCTAATAAACTACTCTAATCAAAATTTTCAGTATCGAATGACATAAGAATATTTTACATTTACATTTAATCAATTAGCAGACGCTTTTATCCAAACCAACAAAAGACTTACAGATATTTGTAATCAACAACCTCTCTCCTCATGCCCCATCTCTGTGTTTTAGCATTGTACTCATCACAATGTATTATGGGTTGCCTTCTCAATAAAGGATACAATGCTGCCTTAAAATTTAGGAACAAACTTTTCATCATCCCTTGATACAGTGCCTCTGTAGGCAGCTCATAATGTTTCTAAACTAAGCGACTTTAATTAAGGGTTCTTTTTATTTCTAATTCTCATTTTCAGCCTTATTTTGAGTTATCATACCTAATTTCAAATTAAGTTTTTATACCTCCAAATCAATCATGTCTCGTGGAAAAGGGACCTCTGGGTTCTCCCCTGTGTCTACAACAGGTATGTTAGCCTTTTTGATTTCCTTCTCAACAAATCCTTGAAAAGAAAAGAAAAAAAAATGATCAAGCAGAGAAAACAGAGCAGAAACAGAAAAGGAGAGCAACAGTGTGTTCTTGAACATCTTTCCACTGAATTTAACCAGAACTCATGATGCTGTGCCAGCAATGATTTTCAGCTCACTACGTCAGCAATGCTCACTCAATAACTCACTTAGTTTGCGGTCCATCTCCTCACACCGACGGACTTCATTCACAAACTTCCTCTGGAATACGTTCACATCGGGGTTCAACTGCAATTCAATGAAAGAGAAAAGGTCACTGACCTATTAATATAAAATTACCATTCTCTCAAAGACAAGGAAGCCACATTCATACCCAGGGGTGTAAGGAGAAACTGCAAAGTAGTCATATTCACAACGGAACAATGAATCCACATGAAATAAAAACAACACTGTTGGCTGTGAATAACTAGATGAGGGTTCAAGGATGAGTGAATGCTCTTAGGCCACTTTGAGCAATGTTTCACAATCACTTCCTGTATGAGGTCATAATGTTTGTGTATCTGATAGCCATTTAAATCTTCCCCAATTCAATTCCATCTGGTCTTAGTCTCACACTGAATATTCTTTGCTCTCTATCTGTTTCCCGTCATAGTAGCAGTGAAATCAAGCTTGCATGGTAAAGCAATAGTCAAAATCTTGTACAACACATCTGTACTATCGCATTATCATCAATGCTGCAGGGACATTAAAAGTGAGGAAGGAATTACAACACCACTGTACAGTACATGTCTGGTCCTGACGCATTTCCAGTAGTGGCATTTTTATAAACAAAAACTGTCAAAACACACTGAATAGTGCAAACTCTTAGAGTGAAGCTCAGACAGAACAAATATGATGTGAAAATAAACAGAAATGTAGTGTCAATACTGGATCTTTAAACAAGGTAGCAACTTTTCTCAAAGGGAATCAAATGTTTACCTGAAGCAACTTGCACCATTTTATTGTAGACACTGAATGTGCCTACACAAGAAAGTCTATGAACGTGTATGCTTATTTCTTCAGTTATGCTGACATTTGTTGACAATGACATCAATGTTACTGCCATGAGTCACTATGAATGAAGCTCCACCCTCTGTTGTTTTGAATGGGATTGACAATGAACAGTAAGTATTCTAGGAATTAATAACCAGTGAATTATGACGTGGTCTATACTTACATCTCTGAACTGCACCATGCCGGTCTCCCCCAGCTCACTTACACAGCAGTAGGCGGACTCAGACTGGAGGAAGAGCTGGGCCAGAGTCATCTCCTCACTGCGAAACAGCTCCCCCATAATGCACTCCTCTCTACTCAATGCACTAAGGGGAGAATGTCTGAGGGAAGTGGAAGAAAACACAAATGCTAATAAAATAAATACAAAAGGTTTCACATAGAGTAATATTTCTGTTTGACACCAAGCACAATGGTTAAGCCACACTGATTATGCGAATGTAGAGTTTACTTTAAACAAAAGGAAGGAAGGCAGCCCTTAAAACAGCATGTCAGCATTTTTAACCTCAACCATTCTGATCTGTTTACTGATTCTGTGCCAATTCTGTTATGCTCACAGTCCAGAAAGATGACGATGCCACAGATAAATGCTCCGTGACATTGAGCTGAGCTTCATTAGACACAGCTGATAGTTTACAAGTCACGAGAATCATATGAATGTTCTGTTTTTAAAGTTTTAACATTTAATGGTTATCTGACAGTACTCTACAGGAAGCTTGCTTATAGATATCAGATCAGCAGCTACTGCAAACTATGGCTGCTCAATTATATTTTATTTTATACGATTTTATATATTTTAAATGATATAACTTTTAAAAAATATATAACTTTTAATGTAATTACATATAGAGCGAGATAGATAGATCTAATTAGTCTAAAAATAACACTATGTTGTAATGCACTTGCACCTACAAAACATTGAGTGTAGACCCAAATCACACTGCTGTAAAGGAAAGGAAATATACAAGAAAAATGGATAATAATAATTATATCCCCATTATCTTGTTGTAGATAGTTCTTAGTTCTTAGAACGTTGAAAGCAAAAATCATAATTGCAAATCATTTCTGATTAATCGGTCCAGTCCTACTACCAATCAAGGCAAAGCTTCTGGAAAGATTACACAATCTTGTGCCCAGAGGGCATGCAAAGAATGCTACGCTTCTTTGCTATTTCACATCCTCATGGCATGTGATGCTCCAAACAGCTGAGAGAATAAGCACATGCTATCACAGAAGACACACAGAAGCATTCAGTTATTACACAGTATAACCTGATGAACTTTACTTTCTCTGGACCTACCGCTACAACTGCATGGAATGTGCTATCCTAGAGCAAATCCTGATCTTCTCAGTGAAATGCATGTGGTCCAGTCAAAGGAGTGAATTGTAAATTGTAGCCCATTCTTCATAACAGTCCTTCACTGAAAGAAGCTTACTATTCATTAAGAATGATTGTACGATGGACTCACTCACAGCGAGCGGATTATGGATTAAGCTGCGCCATGTGACTCTCCATACTAAACATTACCAACACAAAGGCACTTTGTGGCAGGTTAAGAAGACACAAAGAAAATCGATACATTTAATTTTTTGTTAGGTCCATTTTACAACTTTTAAATGGTTGAAAAGGGACGCACGTAGTTTTTGTTTCATGGGTAATCCCACACGTGCTGAATAATGCAGCACCTCAGGGAATTATCAAGATACAGATACTCTTTCAGCTGTCTCTCTGTGTCCTGCTCTTTTTTTCCATTCTCCTGTACAACTACATACAGCCGTCCCAGCATCATCAGGTATCAGTGCAGTGGACCAATGCAAGGTCTTTCAAAAACAGATCCTACAATGAGACATCATATTAATAATGTGAACTCCTGTGGCAGGGCGTCTAATCAGGTTGTGTAACTGCAATAAAATATAGAATAGAAGTCTTTATCACCTCACAAACCAAGGGAACTGTTGAAGGTACATTTGTCCAACCTATCAGCACAATACTGTGGCATACAACAAGGGTTTTCAATCTAAAAACAGCAGCTATATAGTTTCATTTATAAAACCCCAATTTATACTTTGAAAAATGTGTAAAATATTATTTGGAAAATGTTTAGTTTCTATTACGCTATATTATTACGTTTTTTCCCCCCTACTGCACTGTTAGATGGATTATTTATTAACTACTTTCTACTTTATTAATTAAATGTTTTTATGATTTCACTTAGTTTTATCTTATATGTTATTTATTTTTACGTTACACTGTTTTCCCTCCACAACATAATGTCATACAGAAATCCCATTCACATATATAGATTATTTTTGCAGTATATTCGCTGCTTTGCTAAATCAGTCAACGTTTTCTGAGCCCTGAGTTGCTGTAAGGTATACTAAGTTACTTCGGCAATAAAAGGACGTATTTTATCGTTGAACTGTAAGAAGGGGTAACGTTAACGTTAAACCTGTATTACGAGCATTTCCTGTGTCCGTTTGCCTCTTTATAATGTATCGCTTATTGTATTCCTCAATTGTAAGTCGCTTTGGATAAAAGCGTCTGCTAAATGAATAAATGTAAATGTAAACACAGACACCGGGTAATTAACTAGCCTGACGGAGGACATTATGTAACGTTAGCTGTCAACCCAAGCTTGTGCGTCAACAAGTAACAGGGCAAAGTGGCACTTTATACACTTCAGTGTTTTATTGTAACAAATGGAAGGGGACTCATAGCAGGTTCAAACTTAAACTTAAATTTGAAAAAGTCAACAGCAGTAACAGAGAGTTAACGTTAAAGCGCTAAAGCTAATTATCACCGACAGGTTGTTAACGTTACCTCAGATAACCTAAATACTCAACAACGCTTTCCAAAAAGCTGAAAGAAAACACGATCTTCTTTTCCAAACACAAATCGCTGTGCGTTTCAGAATAGTTATTAAGTGAAAATACAGTTATTTCAGCAAGAAGGATGTAACTTACTGAGTTTAATCCGTTGAAATGGAGTGCTGCTGTCTCTCTTGAGTCCTCTGCGACGCGAGCGTCAGCTGACCTGAACGAGGCAGAGCGGGCGTGACGTCATGAACGGCCCAGTCCTGGTCACGTGACCGAGGTTACCTGTGAGGGGTGGCTCCGAAAACTGTGTGTAAACAGGGGAGTGTATCTGTTTGCTCTAGTACTTTCTTTCCGCTTTTATTTCTTTATTTAGCATATTTCTTATTATGTCGATAAATATTAGCTATTATTCTGACAGCATCTGTTGAATTGTAAATTAAATATATTGTCCCATAGCCGTAGTGCTAGAGGAAGACCTTCCCAAACTTGAAAGGTTTTTTTTCACTATTTTCACTGTTCCTCACTCTGTGGTTTGCTTTTCGTATGATGAAAGGTATAAGACCACTTCCTGTGGCCTCATTTTCATTGTTGCCATCATATTTTGTGCTTTTGATCCTCCAGGACCAGTCAGTAAACTTTTTTTCTTCAACACTGTAGTTGTTATTTTTTACTTCTGAGCCTTACAGTACTAGCGGATTAAAATAGCGAATGATGTAACCATCTTCTACCTCACACAGCCTGGTGCCTTTTTACCTTTTTAATTCAAAAGTGACCAATATTCATTTATCAACAGCAGACAATCTCAAACAGTGGCTCGATCTTGACAGCTCAAATGCCAAGAGGTCACTGTCTGTAGAATCTGTCACTGCCTCTTTAATGAGGGAAGAACTACACCGAGGAGGATGGGGAATTAGCACTAGTGTGACAATTTAGAGTCAAGGGGTTGACGGGACTATCCCAAAGTGCTGTGAGCAAACAAATCACAAATCAGACAGCTCGGATCATTCAACCCAATAAATGGCCTGTGACAAATATGGCCTATGGAGGCGAATTATTTAAGGATGGTTTGTCGATTTTAAACAAGATTAGCTCAGGTCATGTCAATGGGAAAAAGTGGCCCAATTTACCTGAATTCACCCGGCCTAAGTGAACAACAATTATATTAAACGACAGAAAATAAGCCTTGTTTTTACTGACCATGTTGTTAAAGGAATAATGACCTCAATAATATAAACAAACAAACAGATAAATCAGTCAAAACCTATTATTCCTGCCTACTACAACACAACAGGGTAGACTTATTTGTATGATACTTTAATTCTGCTTTTGTGACATTTTAAAGCTTAAAAGTTCCAGCCCTCATTTCTACTTAGAAAAGAGCAATGAGTACATTCTTCAAAACGTTTTTTACATGAATTATAAGTGCACATATATATGCTTACAGTTGATTTCATAGTAGTAATATCCTCCTCAACATGTAACTTGAGGCCTCAAGTGTGTTTGTTTTTGCAGGGCATGCTATGAATAGTGACATCTGTTGGTTGCAAAAATTACTCAGTCTCAGATAAAAAAAAAGAGTAGCATTCACCTATATGGAAGACTGATTGGTGGTTTCTATTAAGGCATTGAGGGCTTATATGGAAGAGCTATGGAAATTGTTCTTCTATGAAGCAAGTGTCAGTAGAGATGCAGCATGTCTGGGTATTATTAGGTCATGCATTGGTGTGTATGAACATGATGGTGTGTTTATGGCATATTATTGCCTTATTGTGTAGGCTAACGTGTATTTGACTTCTCCACAATACCAACAAAGTATATAGGGGCATTTGATACACTTCAATGGGAGTCTTATTAACTGTACTGGAGTGAAAGTGTGACAGAGACAATAATGGTACAAAATACACAAGAGTGAAAAGTTTGAAATGATGATAATTTATCCTTTCTATATCCATTAGGTAACATCAACAGGCTGCAACCTATTTATGTTCGAGTGCGCATGCCCATGTGCCTGTAACAGGTGACGCACTCCCTCTAGATGACATGTGCAGTACATGCTCAAACCACCAGGGGCCACTACAGAACTACACATTAGCACAGGTCAAAAAACTACATTAACCGATCTGAGGACGGTTGTGAAAATGAAAAGACAAAGATGTTTAAAATACTGTTTGTTAGCATGAATAACTGCACTTAGGACTCTAATATATATATATATATATAAACTGCTTTTACTAACAGGACTTAAAAGAAGGACACTTGAGTTCTGGTTCGATGTTTAGAAATATCTCATTGGCCTCGAACGAGATACAAATTTAACTGTGATGCCTGAACAAAGGGTTTTATTCTTAGATAGAGCCAGGAATATTAAACTCATCAGATATTTCCCAAGATACCAGGGTATTAATGTGAAAGTCCAATGTCTATTAAAAATACATATTTGAAGTGCAAAGAAAATTGCTAGGCCTACACCAGTGAAATGAACCGTGCAAAAAACACTTCCTGTGCTGGCTGCATGGACCAGGATTCCTGTCTGTGAGTTTTTTCACAAGTTATATTTTATTTAACTGACACTGAGATTATTTTGTCTTTGAATCATAGTGAGATTTAATTAGCCTAACTGCCAGAAGCTCTACTCTCCTGCCAACTTTTTTAGCCTGTGTTTTATGTTTTCTCATAAATGAATTGTGATTATAAAGGGTTTTATTACTTTTTCACAGTTATATATTCCTTTTAATGAACAAAATGTGAGCATGCCATTGACTTATCTAATAAATAAACAATAAAATCAACACACAAAAAGGCTGAAGGAGGTTAAAACAGCTCAAGAGACCTCCGAGGAACTTATGTGAGCGACTGCTATTGTGTTTATTTGTACAGTATGAAGGCCCCAGGAAGCATAATAACACACGGAAGTAGACCCAACAAGGGTTGAAAAATACCTTTCTACTATTTTTCAGGGCTAAATACTAAACGTTTTAGTTGCACAAGAGAGAGGAGGTGTCAATGTGCTGTCCCACAAGAGACTACATTGACTTCTTATTGCAGAAGCCTCTGGTTTCATAACATTACCTCAGGCTCTTGGATCTAATTTGATGGTTCCCATGTGACAGAAGCATGAGATACAGCCGGTTTGTTGCTGTAAAGCTGCCTATCAGTCTCCCAGAATCTCAGTATCTGTCTTGAATATTCTTAGTATAGAAGCCCGTTTTCACCACACAAAAAAAATCTGAGAAAAAAAGTCAGAATCATATTACAGTTTTACTGATAAGCCTATAGTGGGTTGTTTAATGACAGGTTACACAGTGACAGCATGCCCCATTATTAAAAAGCCTACTACATTCATTACATTCAGTACTTTACATTCATCAACTGAATCATGCTGTTCTTCTACATCTGTATGATTGACAGGCCAAGAGAGAGAGAGAGAGTGTGTTAGAAACTGTGCTTCCTTCTCACATTCCTTGCTCGGAGGCTTAGAATTCCATTGATCTGTTTTTCAAACTTCGTTGTGATTTAGAACCCACTGGAGACGAGTTTAGTCTGAGCGCTGCATCCTCCTTCACCTTAGGTCGCTCATATTTCAACACAACTACCACTAGAGTATGTCCTAATTTCATTTAAAGGACTGGTCAGTTAAAGAAGATGAGATAATGCTGTTATTTATGGACACACACATTCACAGGAATTTTCTGGTGATTGTCATGTGTTCTCTGTGGGCTGGAACTCAGACGATCACTCTTCTGATAAAGCAGTATTAGATCCTGCAGGCTCACTTTCTAGAGCTATAAATAAATAAACCCCATTAATGTGAAATTCTGCAGCAGGCGGATGGCACGAGAGCACACGTTTGTTTTTCCTCTTTCACGTGTCAGACCTGTTTAGTCTCTATTATGCAAACATTGATGTTATTTTCTACTTTGCATTCTTCTGGGAAAAAAATGTGTAATGTATTCCACCCTTTAGGTGTGGACACCACAGGGTAAATGTGTATGGCCTATACTTCTTTACTTCTTGAAGCACAGAAAACACATTTAATAATTGTAGTCAAACTGCATTGCAAAATTATTTTGTTATAATTTGTCTGTTAAAATCTCAATTCAAATCAATATTATTAATAAAATGGATAAGTTAGTTCATTGCAAAATAAACAGGTGATCATTCTCTTGTAGGCCACAAGTAGGTTCAAGGTTTCTTTATTCGTCACATAATAAATTATACAGGGTATAATCAGAAGTGAAATGTAAATCAAATCATGATTTAATGTTTAAGTAAAGCCGTGAGAACCGTCTCCTCCTGACATGATTGGCATCTGAGTGGGTGTGGCCATGATTCATGTTGTACAGCTGTGCAAATGCTACTCAAGGTAATTCTGGAATGGGGGGGGGGGTCTAAAGTAATCAATTGGGATACACCTTTTCCTATCAGCCTTGTGAGTGACCCTGCCTCGGTGATAACATTGTTTCTCACACTCATTATTATGAACTGCCGTCCCCTTCCCATTGTTCTCATTATAGGAACGTGTCCGTTTATTTTTAATGGTGTACGATTTAGATGGATTCAACGGAATATGAAAAACTGGCAGAAACACTCAAATACTCCTATTCTTTATAAACACAGACAAACACAAACACACATATTAATAAACCATATTGCATAACCCCGAATGAAGCTTGGAGTACAGGCAAGGCACAAAGCCCAAGGCTTCAAATGAATTCTCGCTGGCACTCCCACAGAAATGAAGTTCAGGGAAAATCAACTCAGATACATTGTAAAGAGCTGATAAAGCAGCTGCTATAAGAGAGATCATACCTTTATAAGTCTGCATGCTGCACGCAAGCACATGGCACGATCCCATATATGGTAGATCAGATATAACGGAACATAAACACACACACAGATTCTCTCAGGCATGATCCTGGAATGATGATCTAGACTCCGATGTCACATCTGCTCACCCTTACAGAAGCAGAAAAACTAATATTATTATTTTGAGATAAAGAACATTGCAAGGAAAAAACAGGCAGAAAAGTCCTTAGTTCAAACGTGTTTTGATCTTTTGTAAGACATTTTTGTTTCAACTTGTAGAATATAGAATAAATAGCTGAGTGTGACCAAAAATAGCTGTGTTTTGTGGGAAAATGTGGTTGAGCCGCAGGGGACTAAACACAATGAACATGACATATACTTGGAAATAAACAGAACGTTTGAGGGATTTAAAAACAAAAAAAGATTTTGATGTAACATTGACATTTTCAGTTCTGAGCTATTTCTAGGTTAAATAAGCAAAATAATTTGTGACTTTGGGAATGTAAACGTCTGTGGACTTCTCAGAACAGAAGGTCAGAGGTTCTTTCTTCCATTGAGGAACGTGATGTTCTCTGAATCATCTCGAATCATGCTGGAGAACATGATCAACAGTTTTGACACAAACATGTGGAGTACATGCAGCTCGATAAAAGGTCATCATAAATATGATGTTCATGTTATTTCTGTATTATTATTAAACTTTGCATGAACAGTTTTGCTGATAATAGAAGATGATGTTATAAACTCTGAAGAACTTTGTCAATGTTAATGCATACAAAATAAATACATGCACTCTGTCTAAATGGTTCCATAAAGAACCTTGAGTATCTGAAGAACCTTTCTGTTTCACAAAAGGTTCTTTGTCACAAAAGACGGCTCTTCAGATTATAAAAAGGTAAGGAAGAGATGGTTCTTTAAAGAACCTTTGACTGAATGGTTCTTTGTGGAACCAAAAATGGTTCTTCTATGGCATCGCTTGAAGAACCTTTTGAAACACCTTTATAAGAGTGTATGAGTCATGAATCTATTTTTAATAGCTCTTACAAAATATTCAAGTAAACATACCTCTTTCTACTTTCAAGAGTTATTCATCTGTCTTCAATGTTTAATTTTAAACAGATCTGGAAAGAACATGTTTATGTGGGCAACCGTTCAGCAAATTACTAGAGTATTAGTCAATACAGCAGAAACAAGTCAAAACAGCTTTTCTTACACAATACTCATATTTCATTTTACCTCAAATTTACATACAAATGTAGTTAAAATGTTTTTTTTGGTAATATTTTTTTATTCAGATTTTTACATTTTCATTATTGGTGAGCCCTGCATAACGTTGTTTTCTGCATCCAATGCATTAAATCCACCACAAACAGAGCATGTAATATGTTGATAGTTTGGAAGGCAAGAATATTCAAAATCTATTTTTTAAAGGACATGTAGCATAGAGCAGACATCTGTTTTCAGAATATAGTGATCCGAAAGAGAGGTTATGTCAAACAGGATGAACTTAAGGCAGCACTAGAGTAAACAAACTCATATTCCATCACTGACCTCAAGATATATGATCTATTACCCTGTGAAAAGTCATTTGAAACAGTCACGGCCTCATGCATGACAAACTCACACACACATTTAAAACACGAAGCAGAGATGGCTCCCACCTTTCATCTTTCAGTGCTCATTAATGTGATCATCTCCATGATCACTTTTCGCTCTCGCTCTTGATCTTTTTCCTCTGTGTGTCTCACCTTAATGAGCTGTAATCGGGTCAGAGGCGTAAAGGAATGTCCTGGTTATGCAAGAGTTCGGATCTGCCTCCAGTGAAAGGTTAAAAATGAGATGGTGAGAAAGGAGGTTTGTCACTCTGACGAAAAGTCAAGGGACACAGAAAGTAAGTGAGAGATTGCATCAATAAAGTTTCATTTAATAAAAGCATCACTAATTGTAATACCACCTATATTATAGAGTAGATATACAGCTGTTGAATGATTAAAACATTGACAGCCAATCAGAATCCACCCAACTGTCGCTAAGGACTTAATGTGAGGGGAGAGGATCCAGTGTTGCCAACTCATTTTCAGAGAAAGTTGCTAAAGACAGGTCGAGTTGTGTCTCAAAGTTGCTAAACACATTTTAGTAATCTAATCAGACTACTTTTTGCTTACTTTTAGATTACTTTTGACCTAACTCATTTATCACATTGATTTAACAAGGATAATATTGGAAGATACAACATCTTCTACTGAGAAAAATTAAATTAAATTTAATTCAATGATGGGAGAGTTTATATTTTTGTGTGAATCATTCTCTCTCTCTCTCTCTCTCTCTCTCTCTCTCTCTCTCTCTCTCTCTCTCTCTCTCTCTCTCTCTCTCTCTCGCTCTCTCTCTCTCTCTCTCTCTCTCTCTCTCTCTCTCTCTCTCTCTCTCTCTCTCTCTCTCTCTCTCTCTCGTCTCTCTCGAAAAAAAATAACAAAAAAAAAAGTCAACAAAAAATCTAAAGCAATAATTTTGGTCATGGTTTACAGGTACATCTAAACAAATTTGAATATTGTAAAAAAGTTTTTCTTGTAACTTATTTCAAAAAGTGAAACTTTCATATATTTTAGATTCATTACATGTAAAGTAAAACATTTCAAAAGTTTTTTGTTTTAATTTTGATGATTACAGCTTATAGCTCAAGAAAGTCAAAAATCAGTATCTCAAAATATTAGAAGATTTACAGTTTCTGAGTTTCAATAAATGAGCATCCATACAGTATACATTCTGGGTATCTCTTGTTCTTTGAAAGCACAATAATGGGGAACACTGCTGACTTGGCAATGGTCCAGAAGACGATCATTGTCACCCTCCACAAAGAGTGTAAGTCACAGAGGGTCATTACTGAAAGGGGTGGCTGTTCAAGGAGTGCTGTATCAAAGCATATTAAATGCAAAGTTGACTGGAAGAAGAAATTGGGTAGGAAAATGTGCACAAGCAACAGGGATGACCGCAAGCTTGAGAATACTGTCAAGCAAAGCCGATTCAAACACTTGGGAGAGCTTCACAAGGAGTGAACTGAAGCTGGAGTCAGTGCATCAAGAGTCACCACGCTCAGACATCTTCAGGAAAAGAGCTACCAAGCCACTTCTGAACCAGAAACATCGTCAGAAGCATCTTACCTGGGCTAAGGAGAAAAATAACTGGACTGTTGCTCAGTGGTCCAAAGTCCTCTTTTCAGATGAAAGTAAATTTTGCATTTAATTTGGAAATCAAGGTCCCAGAGTCTGGAGGAAGAGTGGAGAGGCACAGAATCCATGTTGCTTGAAGTCCAGTGTGAAGTTTCCACAGTCAGTGATGATTTGGGCTGCCATGTCATCTGCTGGTGTTGGTCCACTGTGTTTTCTGAAGTCCACAGTCAACGCAGCCATCTACCAGGACATTTTAGAGCACTTCATGCTTCCTTCTGCTGACAAGCTTTATGGAGATGCTGATTTCCATTTTCACAGGACTTGGCACCTGCCCACACTGCCAAAGGTACCAAAAGCTGGTTCAATGACCATGGTGTTACTGTGCTTGATTGGCCAGCAAACTCGCCTGACCTGAACCCCATAGAGAATCTCTGGGTTATTGTCAAGAGGAAGATGAGAGACACCAGACCCAACAATGCAGATGACCTGAAGGCCGCTATCAAAGCAACCTGGGCTTCATTACACCTGAGCAGTGCCACGGGCTGATCACCTCCATGCCACGCCGCATTGATGCAGTCATTCATGCAAAAGGAGGCCCAACCAAGTATTGAGTGAATAGAAATGAACATACTTTTCAGAAGCCTGACATTTCTGTTTAAAATATCCTTTTTTGTTATTGATCTTATGTAATATTCAAATTTTCTGAGACACTGAATTTTGGGTTTTCATTATCTGTAAGCCATAATCATCAAAATTTCAAGAAATAAAGGCTTGAAATATTTCACTCTATGTGTAATGAATCTATATAATACATGGGTTTCACTTTCTGAAAAGAGTGACAAAAAATATAGAACTTTTTCATGATAATTTTTTTTTTTAGATGTACCTGTATGTTTGGGAACATTACCTACCAAACAGACAGATTATTTAGTCTGTGTTTTCTGAACTTTAGTTGTGCTTCATCAGTTTCATAATGCCCTTCTGGCCTCCACGGGTTATGTAACTCCAAAGGTGAGCGGCTCAGACCACTGATCTGATGAGATTCCTCTTTGTTCCCATATGTTTTGAATTCCTGATCACTTTCCGGAATTTTCCTTGTTACTGCGGCCCTCTGCTGTGAGGAATTGGAGGATGAGATTAGAGATGACATTTCAGAACGAATTTCAGTTGCACCATAATGTCCCAGTATGAGAGAGGGCAGGGAAACTGAGGAAAGGTTCAGAGATTAAACAAACACAGAGAGACCAATCACTGCAGCGTGGCTCGTTTCATCAGTATCAAAGACACAGAGGACCTTCAAATATGCACTGAAAACACGCTTGAGATTCATTTGCAGAAAATGTCTTTTTTTTTAAATATCAACATAAATATATTTTGTGTATATGCATTTCATTTACTGTCATTATTTTATGTATTTATTAAGATTATATTGGTGACCATTGTATTATAGGAGTGAGCAGAAGTATTGCAGCTGTTTTAGAAGGTGGAGATGGAAAGAATGGAAAGAGAAAAGAAAGAAAGGAGAACATGCTTGTCTGAAAAACAGCATTGCGTTCCTCTAATTCCCCTGAGAAACGGGAACTCCAGGAGACCAGGGTGGGAGAGAGAGTGTGTGTGTGCAGGAAGAACTCTATCATGCAGAGGAAAAGCACATTAAAACAAGAATTATTGGCAGACATCAATGTTGTTTATCCTGTGTGTGTGTGTGTGTGTGTGTGTGTGTGTGTGTGTGTGTGTGTGTGTGTGTGTGTGGAGGAATGCAGGAACATGTTCACATGAACACATGGCATTTCCTGTTTGTGTGTTTGAATATTCAGAGTAAGGCGCAAATTAATGTGATGAAAAATTGCTATGTAAAACAACTTTGTTTTATCAGCAGGGGAGAGTCTGGTAAGATGTGTCGTCTTTTCCCATCCACAGCGCCCAGCTGCTTTTGACTGAGAGATGCACATAAGAGTGAGTTCATTTTCTATCTGTCAGGCAGAACGAGTTTTCTCTTGGAAGATAGATCTTTACACAAAAATGATATCATTTTTTCCTGATATACAATTTCATTGTCCTACAGTTGGTTAAAGCACGCCAGATGCTTCAGGGTAAGAGTTCATGACTCAAACAACAGTGATAATTATCTTGGCATCCAAATGTAGAAAATATACTGTTCTGAGGAAACACTGGCAATGCGAATCGCACCTTTCAAAGAAATGATGGATTTTTTTCACAGCCATTTCAAGAGGTTACCTCAGCCTCACAAGGTTAGGAAAACTGCAAGGAGCAGCAATATTTCAGATTTCCCGGTAACCTTGATGGTTGGAATGTGGAAACTTGATGCCTTAGTCCAATAAAGGATCCTTTTGCACACTTTCTTTTGTAGGATCAAGATTTTGTCATGTTTTTAAAAAGATTAAAACAAATTGTGGAAATTGTTTCACTACTTTACAATATAAATTGTTGTTATGGCTGGTGTATTGCTAACTACATATTATACACACACAATATTATATGATTTTAGAAATTAATACTTATTCAGCAAGGGCATTAAACAGATTAAAAGTGACAGTAAAGCAATCTATGTTACTAAAATCTTATTAGAATGAATGCTGTTCATCTTTAGCATGTTCAATCACAATGTATAATTGTTTCCATAAAATGTTAAGCATAAAAATTATTTTCAACATTGATGAAAAATGTTTCTTGTGCAGCAAATCAGCGTATCATAATGATGTTTGAAGGATCATGTGACACTGAAGACTGGAGTAATGATGCTAAAAATTAAGCTTTGCCATCAAATTAATAAATTACATTTTCAATATATGTGGAAATATAAAAGCTTTATTAAATTATTTCACAATACCATATATTTGATCAAATAAATGCAGCCTTGGTGCATTTCAAAAGGTATTGAAAAATCTTTAAATGTTTATATTTGTGCGGTCAAACAATTAATCATGATTAATAATACAAAATAAATAGTTTACATATGTACTGTGTGCATTTATTATGCATACATAATACATATTTTGAAAAGTTTTTACATGTATATACATTTATATTCTTATCATATATAAATGTATTTAATAAACAAATTTTCTTAAATACATGCATGTGTTTGTATTTATATATACTTAATAAATATAGAAAGTATACACACATGCAAACAAAAACTTATTTTGGATGCGATTAATCGCTTGATAGGACTAGTTTATATTAGAACCTATTAGGAGGTTAAAAAAAATGAATGTTCTTCATAAGTTTAATACAAAAAGATCATTTATTTTCTTCAATATTTTGCCAGGCATGCCAATAATACATAAGTAGTCCAACTGGACGCAAGTGCAAACTTTATAAGCACAACCGGTTAAAATAATCTAAATGAATATTACAATTTATTTTCTCATATTAATCATAAAATACCACAACTGTAGAAAAATACTTTAACATTCTTTTTTAAAATAAAAAAAATATACAATTATCAAAGCCTTTTGTTTTGTTGTGGTCTGTTCTTCTGAATGCAAACATCTCCCACAACAGTCCGAAACGCTCCAATCCCAGAAGACTCGGAGCGGCCCTCAGTCATAACCCCCACATCAATTTACCTCTCCATACCCATGATGCCTTACCAGACACACAAATAACATACAGAATATATTACAGGAAGGCACGAATATCCTTCTGAAAACAACAACACCGTTACAAGACATTTGTGCAATTACAGCAAAATTATGAATAAGAACAGGAAAAATGTGGTACAGAAATGGTGTGAGAAACCAAACCGTGGCTATGCATGACCATGTTATGTCGAACTACTTAAATGTGCTTGTTGGGAGATTGGAGTATAAATGTATTCCCACCAAAAGTGCTAGAACAAAAGTAGTCTCTGTGAATAAGTTCATTAAAATGCAAGTGCCACTTCTCAAAAAGAACGATGATAAATCTGAAGAACGAATCCGCATCAGTTCTTCATAATATTGTATAATACATTGGTCCAATGAAGAGCGATGATGAATTAAACACCATTCGGTTTATCAGAGCTTTCCATTTCCTTCCTACAATGCAGCAGGCACTTCCTGGGGAGACTCCGACTTGAGTTTTGGACCAAGTACAGACAGCAGAGAAGGTTCAATCCACTCTAAAAGTATAAACAATCCATTGCGGTGCATTGAGGAGTTAAGAACCTTGACCAAGAGCTTAAGAATGCTTTATTAAGGGGCTTAAAAATCTCATTCAGATCGGTTGTAGACACACGCGCACACCTCTATGGTCAGAAAGGAGGTCAACTCGCATTCACAGACCAGGACGGCTCTGTATACCACACAAGACGACACAAATACTTCACACGCACATACAACGGTGCTGCAAACACCCGAGTAGACCGCCGCTGTCCAGTCCAAACTAGGCCACACCAGTCTGGCAGGTTGAGTCTTTCGGTCCCTCCGACTGGGCAATAAAGTCTGTTGCTTAACAGATGAGCTCTTGTTTTATCTCGGGACGAGGTGGGAACGGTTCTGTGAATCTGAAAGTGTCTCGTCCGGACTTCAGCTCCCCCTGGCCTGGGTAGGTGGGATATGAAGGGATGATGACAACTTCTGGGGAAGGGACGGGACTTTCAGGCTCTGATTCAGATTGGCTGGCTTCTTGCTCATCTAGAGGGGCTTCCACAGTGTGGTGATGAGAGTCGAGCCTTAACCAGGGATGATTTAGACACTGTTCCACTGTGCCTCGTTTTCTAGAGAGGGGGAGAGACGGTTTAAAATGCTTTGTAAATAAAAAAAATAAATTGTCAGGTGTGCAATATTATGCAAGATCTTTTATATTAGATTGTTTGTATTAGATCAACATTCATCTCAGGACTGGTCACAACAGAGTGTTACATCATATTGGTACATGAAATGATGATAGTACAACAGTCTAAACAACCCCTTGCATTAATATTGGCAGCAATGTTCTGCTAGGAAAATAAAAACTTTTTTTAGTAAATTAATAATTAATTATGCATAAAAATAAGGGGGGGGGAAATGTTCAATACACCTATTACATAATACAATACTAGGTCAGGTTATTTCATTTATTTATTTAAAATAAAATGGGATAAAACCAATTAAATTGTTTGGCTAAATTAATAAAAAAAAAAAATTTTATTATTATGCTTTCACAAAAACAATTTGGGAAAATAAAATAAACTGACCTGTCTATTATTTATTTTCCAAAAATGCAAACAACAACAACAACCACACCACGCATGGAAAGTGAAAAAATAACCAAAAACACACTTAGTTCATTAAGTGAGCAAAGACTGTGAAATTGGCCTATGGTGAAAAATTATAAAGTATGAGAAAATGTTACGAGTGTGCTTTTTTCTCATCAGCATTTGGGTTTCTCCACCAGTCTGCAAAAATGAAAGACTCTCACACTCTCTCGTTTAGGTTCCCAGATTTTTCCTTCCTCAATTACTCGCACCCAAAGGAATTTTTCCACATTGCTTTAAGCTATCATTTTTCCTCTCCTTCTTTCTCAGTGACAATGATCTGCAAGCATTAAGTTTTATGGAGTGCAGATTATGGTTCTGGATCAGAGACCACGCTTCTATCAGTTCTCATATAGCAGTGATGGAGGAAGGTCTGGATTGACATTTGTTAAACCAGCAGACCTAAAAAGGCTTTTACTATTCATCAGTTAAAAGAAAAAGAGCCCAGGGATGTGGAGAAAAAAGTAAGACTGAAAGGATCATTTCAGGGTATATTCAAGACCCAGGGTCCATTACATTTTAATGAGAGATTGAAGCATGAGATTACATGTCTGGAGCAGAGCCAACTGAAGCCACTCCATCAATCAGGTAATGTAAGCTTGTCTAAACAAAACTAGAGCATCCCAATGTCGTTTCACTTCCACATTCACGAATAACAGCCAAGTATTCCTACCTGGGGTTTTTGATGAGCAGGGACTGGATGAAATCCACAGCGAGGTCAGAGATGCCCTGAAAGACATCCTGTGAGTAGTCCACATTGACCTGGGACACGTTCAGGAAGGTCTCCTGCTTTTCTTCTCCCAGAAAAGGCGACTCGCCTGTGAGCATCACGTAAATCAGCACCCCAATGCTCCTGTAGGGGAAAAACAGCAACACCGATCAGCACAGCAGAAAAATAAATTGTTTTAATCACATGATAATAATCAATAATACTACCCTGCTCTGCTAAAATAATTTATTTTTTAAATGTATAATTATTTTCTCATAACTTCGTACAATTGGTACATTGCAATACAGAAGAAAAGATCTGTCACTACTTGTTAAAAATCGCAACTTCAAACTACAGCAAGAATCCTTACTTGGGGTTACAGGTTTGTTCTAAACCCTTAAGCAGGAACAAAAGTAATAGTGATTGTTTTAGTGAGCACCACTAATAAAATATGAAAGTAAGGAAACGGTACATTGTTCAATAAATGGAGAAAAAATAAACGACCATGAAAACCACCTTTTACATCAATTAAAATGCATATGAACTTTCTTCAGGGAACGTTCTAGATGATCAGAGGGTTGCAAACTGATTGCACATGCTGACTTTTTACCATGCAGATAAAACACGGACACATTTATTGTACTGCTAGATTGCAGAAATGCATTATGCAACTTGTATCTGCTTTTAAAGGCCCATTTATCCAGATGCCGTCACAATGATAGATGACCTTTATATAACGCCTCATATGTGTGTCAAATACCACAAACTCTCTCTCACACACACACACACGTCTGGACCCTGAACCCTTAAAGAGTTCAACTTACCACATGTCAGTAGCTGTGCTGATGGGCTCATAGTCCAGGATCTCAGGAGCTGAAGGAAAGAGAAACAAACATCTCATTACCCTTCACAACACAGCTAGTCAATTTTCAGTATTTTAGCAGTCTGATATTAAAAGGGTTAAAAAAAAAACTTTTTTCTACAGATTTTCTAAGACTGAGGGAGTCACAACCAAGTCAATGGTCACGTGAAGTTTCACTAGTCTTACACAAGCTTTCAGTTCACCCCTCCTCGTCACTATACTGAGCTGACAAGACTTCACATTTCTGTTTTTGCAGCAGTAATGCTGTACGTGGGGAGGATTTGGGGTATGCAAATGAAGGAGGTCCGACTCACCCACATACTCGGGAGTGCCCAGGATCTCCCGTACCTCTGTCACGCGGTCCACCCGCCGAGACAAGCCGAAGTCAACGATACGGATGTCACCCAGCGGCTGAGCACTCGTCAACAGGATGTTCTGAGGCTGGAGAAGACATAACGAGTGTGAGAGAGAGGAAGCACTGAATAAAAGGAGAGCTGCCCCCTTTTCCCCAGTAAAAAACTAACAAGAAAAATTACCGGCACTAATATTTATTTTCTTTACTTTTAAATTGAATCCAATAGTTGCGTGTGAAAAATAGCCATTTTTAAATTCCCCATTAACCAATTATTAAACCGTTTCCACCTCAAGCATACACACAATAGGTTCACTAAAATCAAATGCTTTCTTTCAGTCTAACATCCCGAGGCACAAAACTATCACGTGTAATGCAAGATTGAAGCCGTTGAAAGCTTTCACTCACCCGAATGGGCAAGTTTGATGAAATTAGTAACATTACAATTAGATTGAACCATTTGGTGTTATTACAACTGCGTGTTTAAGCAGGTCTGGTTAATTGTCTCAAGAACACTATCAGAAGTCCCATTAATTTGCAAATGTTATCCAACTTTTTTGCTGACCTCCGCCTCATGTTATGCAATAAATGTTGTTAAACCAAAAAAACAAAAATTAATCCAGGGTGTACTATAGCCCAAAGCAGGGGAACCTATTTGTAGTTCCTTTCTTTGTTATGCCCACATACACAGACATAATACAGAGATTTAATCAATTACTTGGGACATTAATGCATTTGAATTCACACACACAATCTCAGATGAGAACAAAAGATAGCAGAGATGTTTTAGCCCTCAAGTGACTTTCAGGCATATTAGTTACAACAAAACCGTTTTGAGTCAATCCCACACTGCCAAGAATGGTCAAAAAGATGTTCGAGACATTCCAGGCCTCTGGTTAAATCATTATTATCATCTATATGTGCACAAACATACAAACAGTACACTCACCTTAAGGTCCAAATGAACTATGTTGTTTTGATGGAGACAAGCCACACCCATCAGAATCTGCCTGGCCAATCGAATGACGTCTTTCTCTGTAAAGGCCTCGTCATTATCGGCAACACACTGGTTAAAGATTTCACCTCCGGCAGCACTGAAAGACAGCAAGAGGATAACATTTTAGATCTCAAATTACATGGTTTCAAGTTGTGTTTTACTGCGCCACAAAAAAAAATCCTATTAAATACAAATGATTAGAGACAAACACAACCATCCTAGAATATCTGATATCAGTGTTTAAGCCATATCAAGCATATATGAGCTCAGTAAAACAATAACTTTACCAAGAAAGCAACAGTACATAGATACACCCCCGCATGTAGAGTGGCTTCAGCCAGGTGCTTGCACTCGTTTCTATACATTATAATTGGGCCTCTCCAACAAGACAGCTAATTATTAAATTAGAGGAGACTTCTGGGTACCGACGGAGGGGGAACTTCATCCTTGCATAACCGTAGCAAGGGTTACCATGACCATGAGGATTTGCAGGCGGATACTCCTTTGGGCGATGAGACAGAAAATCAGGGCCATGTGTAGTGGATTTTGGGCCGCACACACACACCCCATCCAATACACACTCACGTTCATGCCTTTCAACTACAGTGAAGAGTCTGTATGTATTTGTGTGTGTTGTACGTTACATAACAGCTGAATCCAGCTGTATAAATAGGCTATTCTGGGTATCGCTTAGATGAGCAACTAGAGGCTTATAAAATAAGGACACTGGGATATTGAGAACCTTCCATCCCCTTTTAATCAAACACATCATAACAACTCAAGCCCTTCACTCTAATGGACTAAACCCTTCACTCTCAATTCCCCGTCTTCTAAAGTAACAGCAGCAAAACAAACCCCAAAGAGGTCTGTTAATGCTCACACATGTGCAGGGTCAAATCCTCACAGCCTTTCATGTAAGGAAAACATGTTTTGGTTTTGTTGTGCGTGTGAGAGAAAATTCAAAGCATCTATAAAGGGGTTCGATGGACTGACTTGGATTTATGATTGACTCAAGAAGAGCAGCTGTAGCATAAAATTAATTAAAACTACAGGCTGGGATGCTGACGTCCCATTTTTATTGATTTCACCAAATCAAAATGCCACTGCAATGGTAAGCGATGAAACTAAAGCTGAACGTTTGTCAGAGGAATTGCAAGTTTAAGCAAAGGCAAAGATTTGTCGCTAAAATAAACTTTTTCTGGAACAGAAAGGATAAAAATATGCTTGTCCGTTACCAAAGACCACCAAGAGCGCATTTCCCCTCTCACGAGAGGACGAGAGTGAGTACTCGGACTTAAAGGGTCTTGCAAAAGATGTGAAGAATGCGCTCCAAAGGCAATCTATCTGGAAAACCGCAACTGAGAAACAAGTTTGTCGTCGATAGCGATTCAATTGCACAAATTTAGGAAGGCTTGTATACATGCCTACTGTGGACTGCATCCAAACTGCTTTCATACTAACCAAATGGTAACATACTCTACAAATGAATTTAGATCAACACCAAAAGCTCAAGTGAGAAATCTCCTTTAGTTTTGTAACACGAATATAAAAACAATCATTATTCGTGCCAGATTCACCAAAAATTAAGGGATTTTAATTGTTGATATTCCTTAAAATCCCTTAATTTATGGTGCATCTAATAATGATTCAGTTTCAGAAGATCACACGATTCCTACAGTAAGTGAACAGTGTGTTCAAACTCACTTTGCAAGCTGCTCAAAAAGAAAGAGCTGAGAAAAAGTCCTTAAATGTCAGATGTCTTGTCTCTCTGGCTTTATTTTGGGGTATTCACGGTGTGTTGAACCAGAGGCAGTTGGACACTGTACATCTGCATCAGTCAAAAGGACTTTAAGCCATTGAAATGCCCATTTCAGAGACTTCTGAGGGCGTTTGATCAAGCAAATGAGGAAAACAGAAGCGTGATGAAGACTTTGACAAAAACACTTGCATAAGAGCTTTCCTAGAAAGATAAATGCCAAACTTTGAACAAGGGAGGGCCCCTTTAATTTTAAGGAATGAAAAACAGATCACCTCAGATAGAGTAACTTTTTTTTCCAAAGAACATGCCTTTGTGATAAATTCTGCTATGATGTTGTGGGTTGTTGCTAGTGTGTTTTTCCAGCCCAAAACAAGAGAGTATCACCCTAAAATAACTATTCTAGTCTCTAGATCCTTTAAAGTAAACGCTGACTACTTAAAAGAATAATAGTTTTAAGATGAAAACTCTCTCTAACCTACAGTTAGGCCCGTTACTTGTTCTGACCCATTTAAAATTTAACAGCCCATCGCAAAGACATCCTAAAATCTCATTTTACACCAAACACGTAGATGTGGCCTAGCAGTGACTAGTGTGTTTATGTAAGAGCCTGTGCTAGTGTTTCGCCGCAAATTTGTGTGAGGTGTCTGTATGTCTGGTAAATGTAATTATGACCTTTCCTATTCTCAGTTTTACAATAGCTAGGGTTTTAACTTTAAATGGCAGCGAATGGTGAGAATTCAGTTCGTTTCTGACAACAGAGGATGTGGCGATGCATTGCACATGCAAGCGCGAGTATGTCGCAGCTCTGCTTTTAGAAGAAAAGCCACAGGAAATGGAAACTGAAGTGTCTCTTTCTGTCTGCGTCTCTTCAGTTTAACTGGTTTTTACTGCTAAACCTGCCTACATCAAGTTTAAGGATTTAACTAACAACAGAAAACCAGAGTAAAAAGAATTGGATGCATTGTTCCTTACCAAACCAGACAGACTGCTCGAACATGAAAGCAGACAGCGAAATATGCAAAAAAAAAATAAATATATATATATATATGATAATTTATAAATATAAATTTCAGATTTAGCCTTTATTTTTATATATGCTATGCGCAAACAGAACAACCAGACCATGACTTTGATGCGACTGAACTTGCACAACAATTACAAGCAGCATTACCTTCCTTATAAGGTAAACTTACTCCACAGGTTGTCTGCACACATGCCGATGTGCGTGCTTACAAGTGACAGCTTGACACACAGCTGTCTCTTCAGAGGAAGTGGCTTAGCCGTGTGCAGCAAGTGGGCTGACTATTTTTTTTTTGTGGCATGTTACGCTTCAAACCGAGAGATATGATCTACCAATTCTCAAAACCTCCGTCATTCAACCTGTCAGCATCCTGCCTCTCTGTACACAATATGCAAAAAAAAAAAAAGTCTGTTGATTTTATGCAAAATTTACAACAACAGACAGTAGGGGGAAAACATTCAATTCCTTCAAATTAAGGGGAAAAATATGGGAGATTTGAATGATAGATACTAAGAGAGCTTATGAAAAGCATTTAAACTTATCGACCTGTCATTTCTTCCTCATTAGTAAATGTTATCAGCTTCGGTTTTACTAGAAAAACTAAAACGTAGTGTGATTACACTTCAGCTGAACATGTACAGTAAACAATTTTCTCAAATATATGGTGAACGTCAGTGTTAAATGAAAAACTTTTACGTGACATTTTTACTTTTACCGTTTTTTTAATTCAGAAGTTTTAAAGTCCTGGCTGCTCTGTTGCATTTGATTACAAAGAATGGAGACAGGAGCATACATGCTTTAAAAAAGGACAAAAGCATCTCAACTTTTAACACTCATTTTGTGTTACACAATGAAAGCCATATGGGTTTGGAACAATGTAAGGGTGAGATATTTTTATTTGACGAGTAATACAGTGAATGTAGGTTTGCTTTAAAACTCATGGCTTTACACCTATCGGTCAAGTCTGAGTCAGAAGTTCAGCAGAAATCGGCACGGCACAGGAAACAGGTTTGGTGTGATTTTGGCCTAGTTGCAGTCGCAAGACAACCACATTCTCACTTGGGAATTTATACATTTGTTTCTTTGTATGGTTGTTGTAATGGAACATTCAGCTCACTCGGTTAAAAGAGGAACTAGCTCGACTGTGGTCTGCGGTACCCTTCAGAGAGGTACAGGCAAACAACAGTTTCAAACAACAGCGTTATGAAAAATTCCTGTTTTGATTTACACGCTGTGCCATTTCTTTGTGCCTGTAATTCTAATCTTCAAAAGCCCTGGTGACTCGGAATAACAAAATTATGGTGCGCAATGTCCAAGTCATCATAAAACACTCCGCACTGCCCTTCACTTTCGCGGTCAGGGCATGTAGCTACATAACTGTGTGAGTGCGTGTCTTACCACTCTAATACGAGGATGATCTCTGTGGTGGTCTCATAGACCTCATGCAGCGCCACCACATAGGAATTTGCCTCTGCTGACTCCAGCACCGCGATCTCGTTCAGAATGTCGCCGCGGCAGTCCTGACCCTTCCGCCTTTTACGCAGGAATTTCGCAGCGTGCTCCTTGCCAGTAGTCTTCTCCACACACTTCTTCACTACTGCAAACTTGCCCCTGCGTGCACACAAACATACACACAAGAGCGAATAAATAAACAGTTTGTGAAATGTTTGGGGAATGAAAATGAGGAAATACAAGCACTTTGAGTAATGATCTTCACGTTGAACGATTAAACATGAACGTTTATTACAGAGCTCTCCGGAACAATTGGTTCCGATCAAGCATTTGCAGTATATTTAAAAAATAAATACATAAAATATTTGTTATTATATACACATAAGAAAAAGGATATATATTGAGAAGTAAAAATATTTTAAAAGAGCAATAAAAAAAAATATTTATAAACCGTTTTACATTTTTCTTTACAGGGTTTATTCATTCACACAGGCTTCATTAAATAGCAGAGGGCCAAGCATGCAAAACCGGTTCATAAAGTTAACATGGTGATAATGACTTGTTTTAAGAGTGTTGCCGACTGATAAGACGCTTGTATGTTTTGTAAAAAAAAAAATAATCTCTCTCACACACACACACAGAGAATAAGCAAATCTTCAATCAAATTTTACAGGGAAGTGTTCATCAAAAAATACAATTATTTTATGGCGACGATCATATTTTTGTCTTTTGTAGCTTAGCCATGATCTGCTGCAAAAATCTAATCAAAATCCATTTTTTACTACAAAAAAATAAATAATTTTGGAACAGAATAAGGAAGTGACAAATAATAGGTGAACAGCTACTTTAAAGTTTTTTTCATGCACAGTAAGAATTGACATCATTATTAGATCATCGGCCCATTGATGATTAACTGTGAACATCTTTGTATTCATTCATAACCTATCAATTTTGCACTTGTCGTGATCATTCCCTCCCTTCTCTTCTTCATTTGCAATGAGAGCCTGACACCCAAATGATAAGAATGACAGTTGGAGCCGTCTGAGCTCTGAGGGCACTTACACAGACTCATTCACACCAATTTCCTGCCACCTCCCTCATCTGACCTCCCATCACCTCATCTATCAGTCAAACGACACACAGGGCACTGCACACACACAAAGAACAGGCCTGTCAGCGTGGACATTCTCTTGTTTGACAGCGAGAGGGACAAATGGCTTTTAACCACACCTCCTCTTCAGGCCATCTCATCTCATCATTTGTGTGTGTGGTAGAGACCCCAACAGACAGACCACCCAACTCTTCAAACACCCCTCCATTGAGAGTCAATGGTGTCCACTCCTCCCACCGTCTAGTTCAGCCAATGACCAAACATGACACTGCCCCAACCCACCCTGAATGACCTCTCCTCTGTCCACTGCTCGTCTCTTCACATCCATGTCTCCATTAACACCCTACTTATAAGTTTAACACTGACACGCAAAGAGGCAGGTGGAAAATAAAGATTCCGGATGGAGCATCTCAAAGACCTAATCAAACGGCCAAGCAAAGTTGTCCTTCCTGTGATGACATATGCTATTGAACAAAGACAGGGAAGAACTTAAAATAAAATAATTACATAAGCAAAAAATTGTTAATACTAAAATTTGGAAATTATAAATAAAAATAGATCAAAATTAATACTAAAATAAAAATTGCCATAGGAAAAAGACAACTTTAATATGTATATCTGCTAAAGAGGTATAATTTTTAGGCCACAAAACCATAAACTTGAAAATTATGGGGGCTTTAAAATGTTTGTTGTTGGGTCTTGGTGTTAACAATTCCCATGATTGCAAACCATTTAAAAAAGTCCTGAAAATGTCCAAGGTTGCGAGCCAAAATGCATCCATTGACAGTGTTGGAGTGATTTTCCTGTTAAACATCAGTGTGGTTGGCAGGATCGAGGTGAAGCGAGCATGTTCCAGCGTCTGAGCTCAGAACACAGTCGGACTACAGAGTTCACGTGGAGTACAAGAACCGCATGTGACGATGCCAACTCTCAGAACAACCCAGTTGTTTAGTAGTTCAGCCTGAGAGGAAATTATCCTGAACTAAAAATGTTTTGACTGCTGCAGACATAAAAGTTTACAATTTCTGAATCGCAAAACACCCATAGTGTTGGATTGAGAGTTGACAAAGTCAAAGGACACTGCATTAGACACCATAATTCTGCCAACCTCACATTTCTCCTGCCCTCTTCTCGGAGGGGTGAATAGAGCTGGTTTGAAAAGTCAGGCATTCTTCAAAGTTAAAAAAGGAGTCAAACCAATAATGCTTAGCACTGCAAAGATGAATGAGAAATCAGTAAAATACCACAATACTCTGAAATACCAATGAATACAGACAGCCTCGATCTACACCAATGACTGGGCAGGAAATGTAGGTCTACATTCATCTTTGGAGATGACCCAGATACTCTGGTGGTTAGACTTCCTGTGCAAAAATCACACCGTCTTCTTTCACAGTCTATCGGTCTCCATCTCTCGGTTTCATTCTCATGACCAGATGGTAGAAACATGTTCACTTTGAGAGTCAAAGATTGGATAAACATTTAAAAGACGAAAGGCATGCACGTGTGCATGAACACACAAACACAGGACCATTTAGACACAAAAGATATACATTTAAAGACCAAAGGCATGCACATGTGCATGAATACACAAACACAGGACCATTTAGACACAAAAGATATACAATCTCAATCCATTATTAAAGGGAAATCGTACAACCCCATTATTAAGCGAAGGACTTAATCACATGCACAGCTGGCCTGTCTGCTACCGGTATGGCAGAAGGCTCAGTCAGCAACCCAGAATTCTGCAGTAAAACATTCCTCACACAGACCACCTCAGATAGAGGATCACTCAATTCTCAGCTGAACTTTATTGGCTTCCTGAGGACAAAAAGAGCAGATTACCAAAACAGCCACACAGCAAGAGAAGAAAGTGTTGTTTCATCAAAAAAAATGTTGAAAATAAAGTCAATGGAAAGCTTGTGAAAAGGTGGTGCTAGGACTGACGAGGTCGTATAGCTGTGGATGTAGTTCCTCAAATAGATTTTGGTGCATGATCAGTATTAGGATTTTGAAGGTTGGGGTAAACTCATTTTTGGATACTCTAGAGGAGCGCCAAAGATGATATGCTTAAAAATACCCTCTAATCTCACTGAATTGGGACACAACTCGTAAGAGCTTTAATGAACTAGGACATCCACTACACTGTGCGTCAGGTAACCAACTCTGGAGAGATTCAAGAAGAACAGACAAAAGTTTATTACAGCATTCCACACTTTGTTCTCTCACAGCATCCATTTCCGCACCAGTGATGACTTTTGGTTCTCAAAACATTGAGTACTATTGTGATAAATCTGATGAATTCAGAAATAAGGGGGAGAAAATGGAAACGGAACTAAACACGACTGATAACTAAACTGATCTTCCATCAACTAAACAAACAAGTTGTCTGGAACAAACTTTGGATTTGGTCTCGCTGAATAATACGGAAATTGCTGTTGGAGCTTTGTGTCAAATGAATGGAGTGCTGACAACAGGGCCAGATGGTTTGGCCATTCAGTAAGACGAGTGTGTTCAGCCACACACACGAAACATACATTTTACCATCCAAGTTGGGTTTAAATGCAGAAAAAATCTAAGCCAACGAGTATCGTTAGGTTCATCTGGAGAGCTGAAGAATGATTTTAAAAGGTGACCCATCACTAAAGAAAGATTTGGTTGCACTCAGAGGAAATCACGAGACAAGCTGGCCCACTCAACTTTTCTGCTGAGAGGCTACTTTCACATGAAGATGATGTATGTAGACATATGATAAAGGAAAAGAGGAAAAGGAATGAAATCAGATTAGGTTACACTGAAGGAATGCAAGATATTCGTGCGTCTCCCTCTGCCTACCTAATCTTCACATCAATATCCACCAACTCTGCATTCCTCAATTCCTAGTTCAATTCAACACTATGGTAAGCAAATCAGATAGGCTGCATTATAAAAATAACGGCTTGCCTTGTGACTCATGCATGTGGTATTTTCGTGCACTTTAATTACAGGAAAAACTTGAGAGGATTCTAAGGCAGGAGTAAACGGTGCCATCTAGCATAGTGTGTGGCAAAATGTGAAGTTTCAGAGAGAACCAAATGCCAGCTAAATCCAGTCCAATTCAGGACATTTTACAACCTAATCCACAAATTACCCATCAAATTGGGTTAAATGATGCAGAAAGGGCCATGCGAATTCAAATCCAGAGACTTGGAAAACAAAATTCACCTAAAGGCAGCAGAAAAAGACCATGCAATTGTCAACAAGCACAGCTTGAATGTTTAAATGAACACATCTGCAAGAGAAAACAAGTTACAGTGGTCAAACGATACCATTTTGTCTATAATTAGTCAGTGGAGCATTAGAGAACAATGTCACGGCAAGCAGCGATATATCCATCACACATTGGCCCAGTGCGTCTCTGAATTAACATGTTTTACATTGGTTACTTGAGAACTCACACTGAGAGGATCCAAGTCTGGTTTTCAGGCACAAGGGGCCCCTGGAAAAGGTGTTCACCTTTGTTTGGTTTCATCCCAGTGAACCGAATCGTATGAAACCATTCACTAAAACGATTCACTGATTTGTTCAATAGGTGACAAGCAAATTTGGGTGTAATGATCAATGAATCCTTTACTCAACTGATACGTCCACGAACAAAACAAGTCTGACTATCCTTTATTTAAATATGTGTCTATAGGTCGACTAAAACGAGTCTATAAGTCTATAAGCATTTCCCTCACAAATAACAGATGTCAGTTTTTCAACTGTGGTGCATGGCATCAAGCCATACTGTAAAAACAACAATAGTCTAATCTAAATAACCTCTTTACATCAATTGAATTGTCTATATTCAGAAAAAAAATCAAAACACGACCGACTTGTGGTCGTTCAGAGCACCAACCAATGAAACACTTCCTCACAGCACTCAATGGTACCCACTGTTTCGCACAATAGTCCATCTTTGAAGGAAGGAAAGCCAATAAAGCAGTTACGCGCTTCACAAAACTTCAGTGGACGAAAATATGAGTCAATGCATGGAAGTGAACGACAACGATTCGCTGAATTAACATTGGTTTACAAAAGAAACTCCACTAATTCACCTGCCTGCAGCCCCTGTTGATCTACAGTGCAAGAGAACTAAAGCGAACCAGAGAACGGTCCCATTATAATAAACGCAAAGTTGGATTATTTGATAAATTCGAGTAGTTCGTTTGCAATATTGGCAAACTGCAATAAGGGCTAAAATGTATCTGACTGATCCTCAGATTACACGTGCTGGAGCCAAACAAATCTCTTTTGACTTCCAGCTGGCAGTGATTCACTCCCCAATTAAATCTCACACCGGTTCTCAACTTTGTGAAACTGCCTACAGGCATATGGACTACATTTATTGTACACATTTTAATATTTTAAACGCGCTAATTCGTCTATAGAGTAGATAACTGACAGTGTTTTACCTGCCAAGCTCTTTGCCAACCAGATCATAGTTGTTCTTGAAGGGGTCGGTCCTTATCCGCGTGCAAATCTTTGTGACCATTCCGTTCCTGTTCATCATTGCGCCGTTACAGTCCTGCTGCAGGATAATGCCTGGCGTTCTCCGGAGCACTGAGTAGAAATACAAGCGTTTAGTCCATCAGGTCACTATCATAGAGCGCTATTCAAGCAAACTGTGTTGATAAAAAGATTGAGGAGGCTTAGTTAAATTAACTGTTGCACGGGCAAAATTTTAAAAACAAAATATTTGTTTATCACAGCGTTTAAAGCGGTGCAAAAAGGTTCTGAAACTATTTAATGGTTTCCAAGAGACTCACAGAACTTGTTGAGGACCGCGACAGATCACCGATACACACACGTTCAAGCAGCGATAACTCAGTTTGAGAATGCGACAAACATTCCCAAGCACAAGGCTCTTTACAAACCCCGCCCCTAAAGATCCGGCCAATGGGAGAGTAGAATCCCTGAAGGAGGCGGGGCTATACAAAGGTAATTCATAGACTAATTTTGTATGCGCAACTCCTCTGTAGGAAATTTGTCCAGTGAAATGATCAGATAAAAGTACTACAAAACTTTGTACTACATCCAAAGCATATATCTGGAACATATACATGCATAACAAAACTGTTTATTTTAAGGATTCAAATAAATGTAAAATAAATTTTAAGGATTAAAAACATATTTTGTGAAAAATATTTATTTCAACCGTGCTATTTACAGCATCAAATATTGTGGACAAAGATTTTTATTTCATTTTATTCTTTACTTTTATATATTTTATTTTGGCATATTCACTTTTTGCCATATGGGAATATTAGCACTAAAATCTCTCGTCTTGCCTCCTCTCTCTCACTCATGTTTTCTGTCACTCTTTCTTTTTAGATTTGCTCACTCAACTCCAAGTCTGTTGATTCCTTTGTTGTCACTGGCAACCAAACAGAGAGTGCCCTTCCTTGACTTGCCTCATACTTTACTAAATCATATCTGGCTCTCTCTCTCACACACACACAGTCCCTTTGATATGAAGCATCAACATCAATTCAATCTCATGGGTCTTAGACTATAATACCAGGCAAGTTACAAGCAAGTCACCTAGACAGAAGGGGCGAAAGTATGAGAAGAAAAACAAAGCTTACTGGCAGACAGGGAGTGAGAGAGGGTGTGTTCTGTAGGAATCCTGACACTCGTAAAGTAATTCGTTTTTGCACATACCAATATGGTGTGTGTATAGCAATTTACTTTCATAAACAGTTCTGGTATCCAGGTGATGCAGCGCTGACTATGATGATCAAACAGGTCTTTACAAAGGGTGACAAGCTGACTAGATGGATGGATGGATGGATGATTAAATTGGGGAAAACACACTTCTTTCATTTCTGCTTTCTGTCCATGTGCTGCAGTCCAGATCATGTTTCTTCAAACCAGAAATGTGTGATGAGTTTAAAACCAAAGAGCCAAGGTGCCATGTGACGGCATACACAGGAGTGTGAGAGCAAGCAAGATTGAGTTTAATGAGAAAAGGGCATTCCTGCATTGGTTTGCCTGCCTCTCTGGGACTAGCTTATGTAAGACTGTTTTGCTTGACCTAAAGTGGTTACATCGAGTTTTAAGGAATGACAAGCTCCCCCAAGTCTTTCTTTGTTTGAAATGTCTAAACATCCTTAAAACAAGATAAACCTACTCGAGAAGTAAAGTTGTGTAATGTCATTTTCAGGGAATACACAAACTGAATGGAGATTATTTTTCTTACCCAGTTCAGAGGTGGTTTGGCTGTAGAGTAAAGGCAATGTTAAAAAGAAATGTTTGCTGGCAGATGTCTGATGGAGTCTCAGCTGCTTTGTTTTGATCTGCAGGACCAATGTACCTTGACTGAGTGTTTGCTGTCTTTCTCTCTCTCACTCTTGACTGGCGGCTTTGGCAAAACAGGGAGCTGCGGGCTGTATTTTTGGCTTTGCTGTCCATTCATGTGAGCGTGTGCACATTAGTTTGAAAGGTCACAAGAGGACATGCAACTGTGATGTCTGAGCTGAACAAACACCTATTGTCATGTCTGTGCGTCTGTTTGTGGGGATGTTTGTGTGTTACTATCTGACGTGGAGGCCTGACGTAGTATAGCCTTGAGAAAGGAGCGCGGCAGGCCTATCATTTTTTAATGAATCCATCGGCTGGAACACATGAAAACAAAGGAACAGCAAACAGAAGAACTCAGGATGAGATATTGAGGTTTAATCGGCATTGCTCAGTCATGAGATTCAGCATGTGTTGGGTAAAAAGGGATGATCATGTTCTCTCATGATTTGAATATGATCCATCATGCTTTAATAGAAGCAAGAACATCTGACCATCTGTTCAAAGACTTCACGTGATCAATGTCACAAATTCACAAATTGACTTATTTGATTAGTGATGTGCGATCTTAAATATATATACATATAAATATTAATATAAACATTAACATTCATTTGAATAGTATTAATGTTAATATATTGACGTGAACATAAAAATATTATTTATATTAATCTAAAACTATTTATTTATTATAAGCTTAAAATACTTTTTTTTTAGTTTTACCATTTCAAATAATACATTTTGTATTTCAGTTGGTAAATCAATCCATTAATAAATAAGTAAAAAAAATGTTTATCAAATGAAACATTTTATAAAGTTATAAAGTTACAAATTCGGTTTTTAAATAAATAAATATTAGTTATTAATTATATTAACAATAACATTTATAAAGTTAAATATACATGTTTAATACAAATGACCCTATATTTAAGTTATGTTATCTGTAAAAATTTCATTAAAATATTGTGAAATTAATGGTAAAATCAAACTTTGATGCTTGTTATCTCATAATTAGATTTTGAGACTTTAGCACTCGCATAATTAATATTAATATATATTCAAACTTAAAATACACTTTTTACGTTTTACTATTTTAAATAATAAATATATTATTTAAGTTGGTAAATCAATCAATCAAAAATTTTATCAACTTTACACTTTTTAAAAAGTTTTTTATAACATGAACATTAATGTTTATTTATTTTAAAAAGTATTTTGATTGAATGAATACCATGTTCTCTGGCATGATTAATATTAATATATATTCATATACTTGCTTGCTTGTTTTTTTAAACATTATAAAACTTCAAGTTCATTTGTTTAAAGGCTTTAGATTTTAAGCAAATCATTGTGTTATTTCATTTTCTACAGCTACACCTTCTGTTTTTGTAAGTTAGCAAAATTAGAGGTAACACAAAAGCCTCATCTATAGCATCAAGAAGCTTTCTCTTGAACAGTACGCTAAATCCGTGCAAACACAGCTGCAATGTAAAATTAATACTTTTTATTTAAAGCTGTAAAAGTAGTTCAACAGTATTTAACGATGCTTTATAGATCAAGTAAACACAGTTCAATGACAACTTTTCCTGAACAGAAACCTTTTAACTTAGGTTCATCAAATGACATCATTCAGAGCATTCAGCTAGGATCAGAGAGCAAATCACCGCTGTGTGGGAAGAAACATCAGAAAAATACAGAGAAGTCGAACGCAAGCGATCATGTAAAAAAAAGATGAAACTGTTTGAAAGGTAGCAGCATGAAACAGATTTGTCCACATCCTGCTGTTGTGTGCACATGTACTGAGACGAGCGCACGCACATGCATGCTACAGAAACACACGCAGCTAAGATAGATCTACTATTCAAATCACACGGAAGACGAATGTAAATGTCAGACCAGCACACATTTACTGGCATGCAATCAACAGGATTGTGTAAGCTGTCAAGGTAAGAATACAATTAGAAAAGACACAAAAGTCTCATACAATATTCTTTTGAAATGCACGTGTACATGCCAGTGTATGTCATTCAACATCAGTTCTTCCTTATAAAGACAAAACATCTACAGTATTATAATGACGACTGTAATGGTGTTTTGTATTGTAATGCTTTACTATACACAGTGGTGACCAAAGCCATTTACATGCCAACAAATAATATTCATATTCAGTCATATTCATCTTGACTTAATCTCACAGTTACCTTATCCTTGTTTCGGTGAGGCAGACTCAGGCCGCTGGTGCAGAGTTATAAATATTTCAGATTCCACCTGGCTCAAGTTCAGACTGGAATCACTTTATTTTTTAACCAGCAACTGTTTCTGTATACAATGCCAAAAATGAGGGGAAAGTAAAAATGTATTTTCTCTAAGAAATTAATACTTTCATTCAACAAGCATGCATTAAATTGCATCAAAAGTAACAGTACTGTTTACAAATGTTACAAAAATTTGCATTTCAAATACATTATAAACTTTCTACTCATCAAAGAATCCTGAGAAAATATGTATCACGGTTTCCACCAAAAATATTAACCAGCACAACTGTTTTTACCATTGATAATGATAATAAAATGTCACTTAAGCCCAAAATCAGTATAATAGAGTGATTTCTGAAGGATCATGTGACACTGAAGACTGGAGTAATGATGCTGAAAATACAGCTTCGCCATCGCATGTATAAATTACATTTGAATGTTTATAAGAATAGAGAACAGTTATTCTAAAATTCTAATAATATTACTGTTTTACTGTATTTTGATCACATTAAGACAGCCTTTGGTGAACATAAGAAATTCCAACTCTAAACCTTCGAACAGCAGATTTTCAGCAATGAAGCGTGTTCAGAAACAAAAAAAAGTTGTTCCCATAATATTAAAAGTGATATTCGACTTTTAAAGCTCAGCCGAAAAAAATGAAAAGGGCTCGCATGATTGCTGGGGTTGAAGACGCTGCCAGGGAACTCCACATTTTCCGGACAGGGTTTGTGGTTTGGACGCAGCAGGACTTCCAACGTTTGGAGTTTAGATTTCTGAATTAGTTCAGCTGTAAAAAAAATGTGATTAAATGCAGCATAGTAACATTTTGTGAGGCATAGGCACACATGGAAAGTCTGAAACATAACTGTTCAAGTAGAAAATTAACATACAGGCAATCGTTGAAATTCACCAGGCTTTTTAGAATGGGTTACAGAAATGTGAAAAAATATTTGTTTTGCTAAATAACTTTAGTTCTGTGCACACACAATAGCAAGATCCTTAAAAATCCTCCTGGATCTGTGTCCCACCTCACACAGAAGTATTTGTACTTGAGTGTGTGTGCTGTGTGCATAACAACTCCTCGCACAGCGGACGGATTTCCGCATCTCTGTCAGGAATTTCCTAGATTTCCTGTGCAGACTCTGACAGGGAGCTAAACAGTGCTCCCATGCTCTGCGCCTGCTCCTAAGGGTCTCGTCTGAAACCCAGAGAGGGAAAACCTTCAAGTATAATGTTCCTTCAGCTTAAAGCCTCATTTGTAAAGGCATCCAACCAGACGGCGGAGTTCAAAGCTAACAGCTCCACATAAACAGGGCCACATATGAAAAAAAATCATCAGGGGTTTCCCCAAAGAGAAATGCACTTTAAGAATATAACAGTTGTATGTATTTAAATAGAGTCGTAAAACACTCTAAATGTGATTTTGCCTCTCAGACATCTGGGCTTTTTGAAGAAGCAAATAGTATATTTTCCTTTATTCCCTCCATCTCTCCCAGTTTTCATGCCTATAAGCACACACGCATTTAAAAGATACTCAAAAGTTTTATTTCAGGATGCATATTGTTCATTAACATGTAAAATGTACATCGAGTACAAAGAAGAACAATTGCTTATCTTTTAAAAAGCACAAAAAAAGAATTACAATTAAACACTGAAAGTTATTTATTTATTCACGTGTAAGACAAAATATTCTAAATTATTTTCCAATTTTAAGCACAGTGTCAGGTACGGGTAATGGGAAGAGAGCGAGGACCCAATTGCAGGAGGAAACAGGCTTTTTATTAATAATAATAATAAATAAAACAAACAAAAACAACCCCATAAGGGAAAAACAGACTGGTTAGCAGACAAGGCAGGACAAGGCAGGACAAGACACAAGGCATACAACAAACGACGACGAACCAACCCGGAACTGCAAACACAAGGAGATTATAAAGGGAGCAAATGAGGAAGGTAATGAGGGAGAGCAGCTGGGGAAAATTAATCAATAAACAGGTAACAAGATGGGTGGGGTCAAGACAAATGACATGAGAGCACATGGCACACAGAAAAATAGGACAGAAGGCATGTGCTCACACAAAACAAAACACAAGCACATGGCCAGCAAACAAATCACCAGCCATGTGCAAAACAGGACATGAACACGCAGCTAATGAGAAAACTCATAAGCCACGTGTTCACACAAGACATGACAACATGAAAGCACGCAGCCAATGAAATACACAAGCTGTGTGCCACACAGCACAAGATATGACATGAATGCACGCAGCCGATAAAAACACGAACTGCGTGCAACACAACAAAACACACGTGGACAGAAGAGCGTGCAGAAGAGCGTGCAGGGCCGAGCGAACTCGAGACCGCACACTCACACAAAGAGACAGAACGTGGAGCGCGAGTGTCCGAAGCCCGACACGAAACCGAAACTCAAGACATGAGTGCCGGGATCCGAACACCACGCTCCAACTCGAGTACACTCGAAGCCGCGCGCTCACATGAAACCCGGACATGACGGGAGTATCAGGGCTCTGTCACAAAACCATGAATAACACTAGACCGAAGTGACAGAACCCTGACACACAGTCTTCGATTTCAACAAGATATTGCAAATGTTTTTTCTTCCCATTTAAAATTTCAGAAGTGTTATTTTTTCATAAGCTTATTCATTTTTAAACAAATACTCGCCAAAACATATATGTGACCCTGGACCACAAAACCAGTCAATTTTTTTTAAAATATATATTTATACATCTGAAAGCTGAGAAAAGGTTTTCCATTGATCTATGGTTTGCTAGGATTGGATAATATTTGGCTGAGATACAACTATTTGAAAATCTGGAATCTGAGGGTGCAAAAAAATCAAAATATAGATAAAATCGCCTTTACATTTGTCCAAATGATGTTCTTAGAAATGCATTACTAATCTAAAATTAAGTTTTGATATATTTATGGTTGGAAATTTACAGAATATCTTCATGGAACGTTATCTTTATTTAATATCCTAATGACTTTTGGCATAAAAGAAAAATCTATCATTTTGAACCATGCAATGTTTTGTTAAATATTGCTACAAATATACCCGTGCTACTTATGACTGGTTTCGTGGTCCAGGTCACAGAGAGGCCTTAAGTATGTTTCAAAACACTGTGTATTTCTCACAAATGCATATAATTGTCTTTTTTGTCAATAATAATTGTAATGCTGATGTGTGTGAAGTGTGGGCTTCGCCGGCCTATAATAATGTCATGATTTCCAGGCAGTCATTCACGCTGAAATGCTCACATTGCGGCTGCAGTATTTTTGTGAGTGTGTGTGTGGAAAAAACCAAGATACGAATTTCGCTTAAAGCTAACAAACTGACAAACCACATAAACGACACATTCATATTGGCTTTTTTCTCTGAATGACTATGAGAAAGAAAGAAAGATAGCTTATGCTTCATAATGACTGTTGATTAATCACATAAAGATGTGACATTTTGCAAATCAGCAAATCTACCTGAAGAGAGAGAATAAAACGGGAAAAACAGAAAGAGAAACCCATAGCATCACACATTGAACTATATATAAAGCGGTGAGCCACGCTATATGAAACAGCTTTTCTAAAAGACTGATATGACTTTATCCCATTCGTGGTTTAAGGACTGTTACTTTACTGTACTTTATTATTAGCAAAACATCACTGAGTGCCCCTTTAAAGTGTATTATGATCTTCTCAGCTATAAAAGTGTTAAAGTAATGGTGAAAGTGAGCTGTGTCCTCTGAGAACCCCAGACAAACGCATATCTCTACACAGCATGACTTTCATGCAGTGAGACATTTCCTGTCGTGTGGTTTTCTTTTCATGCAAATCACCAGCCACGCAGAGTGACATCTGAGGGGACAGATCTTCTGGCTATTTAAACAACAGCATATGAGCAAGCATCATCACAAAGTGACGCAGGTAACCACATTTGTGTGGATAGTCAGTTTAAGAGCAGAACTGTGAGTGTGATGTTTTACAGTTACACTGTAAGATTTTTTAATTTTTTAAATGTTTAGGTAATTCACTGTCACTACATTTTCTGCTGAGTTTATAGACATTGCCGTTAACCCTGAAAGACAACACAGTGCAATACATAATACAAAATACAGGTAACAAACCTGTGAAAAAAATTCAACTTTCCTTAGTGTGCACGGTAAAAATTATATTATTTTGGCAGTTGCAAAGAAAACTAAGAGTTTTCTATCCAAACAATCCAACATCCTTCAATTAAGCAAATTCAGGTCAGCGATTCAGCTTGAATTCAGGTCATGGATATTTTGGGATTCACTGGACGCACCGAAATTCTACCCTTTTCTGAAAAACCATCCTTTCTCCTGAGGTATTAAGAAGCGAATGGGACAGGTGTGTCTGTCTAACACACAGTCATGTCTGTATGGAGTCTCATAGCTTTTCCGTGAAACATGAGTAATTCTCACAACTGTAATCTCACAGTTGCTGGAGAGATTGTTTATAGTAACACACCCGTTTCAAGGCAGCGTGACAGCATCAATACTTATTTTTCTAATAAAGAGCGATTTCCTCTTTGAGTAATTATCAGAAACAAAAAGTTCAGTGCCACCTTCAGGAAGACCAAAGCTGTTGTCCACTCCTTGGGCTTGGCATGCTAGGAATGGCTTTCAAAGATGGAAATCACCTTGCTTGGGACATTCCTGATTGAGGCAATACTTTGAGTATACAGCTGACTTACATAAGCTACGATGTGCTTCTTATCATTGTTGTGGGAACACATCTCAACATGGCAAAGCACAGAAAAAGCAGATGTTATTATGCAATTATTGTCAATGAGAAGAGGTCATATCCTCTAAACTCTTTAGTCAGGAATTTGTCCAGAGCTCGAGGGCCATGCGATACAGCACGTCCTACTTCAGCAAAAAGATGCTATAAACTGCTGTCAGCCAGCATATGGGATCTGATTGCTCGGGAGGCATGCACATCCGGTCCGAAAAAATTCCAATGTCATAATTTTTCCCCTTAACTCGTTCCCTATTTTGCATTCGCTTCACTCTTCCATTATTTTTGGGGAAAACAGAAGGGATGCTCTTGAAAGAAAAGCTCCAGCTGTTTAGCTGTTTAATCCTACATTTAAAATGTAATCGTTTTCATCAGCTGAACCCCACCTGATTAGACAGACAGACAGACAGATAGACAGATGGATGGATAGATGCATAGATAGATCCCAAACTCCAAAAATTGGCTCCCAAACTCTGGAATAGCCTTCTTGATAACGTTCGGGGTTCAGACACACTCTCTCTGTTTAAATCTACACTGACCAAAATTATAAACGCAACACTTTTGTTTTTTCCCCCATTTTTCATGAGCTGAACTCAAAGATCTAAGACTTTTTCTATGTACACAAAAGGCCTATTTCTCTCAAATATTGTTCACAAATCTGTCTAAATCTGTGTTAGTGAGCACTTCTCCTTTGCCGAGATAATCCATTCACCTCACAGGTTGTTGTGAACATTGTTCAACATTGTTGTTGATTGTGGCCTGTGAAATGTTGGTCAGCTCCTCTTCAATGGCTGTGTGAAGTTGCTGGATATTGGCAGGAACTGGAACACGCTGTCGTATATGCCGACTCAGAGCATCCCAAACATGCTCAATGGGTGACATGTCCGGTGAGTATGCTGGCCATGCAAGAACTGGGATGTTTTCAGCTTCCAGGAATTGTGTACAGATCCTTGCAACATGGGGCCGTGCATTATCATGCTGCAACATGAGGTGATGGTCGTGGATGAATGGCACAACAATGGGCCTCAGGATCTCGTCACGGTATCTCTGTGCATTCAAAATGCCATCAATAAAATGCACCTGTGTTCGTTGTCCATAACATACGCCTGCCCATACCATAACCCCACCGCCACCATGGGCCACTCGATCCACAACGTTGACATCAGCAAACCGCTCACCCACATGACGCCATACACGCTGTCTGCCATCTGCCCTGTACAGTGAAAACCGGGATTCATCCGTGAAGAGAACACCTCTCCAAAGTGCCAGACGCCATCGAATGTGAGCATTTGCCCACTCAAGTCGGTTACGACGACGAACTGCAGTCAGGTCGAGACCCCGATGAGAACGGTGATATGATGATATATTATATAGATTCATTACACATAAAGTGAAATATTTCAAGCCTTTATTTCTTGAAATTTTTATAATTATGGCTTACAGATAATGAAAACCAAAAATGCAGAGTCTCAGAAAATTAGATTATTACATAAGATCAATAAAAAAAGGATATTTTAAACAGAAATGTCAGGCTTCTGAAAAGTATGTTCATTTCTATGCACTCAATACTTGGTTGGGCCTCCTTTTGCATGAATGACTGCATCAATGCGGCGTGGCATGGAGGTGATCAGCCCGTGGCACTGCTCAGGTGTAATGAAGCCCAGGTTGCTTTGATAGCGGCCTTCAGGTCATCTGCATTGTTGGGTCTGGTGTCTCTCATCTCTTGACAATACCCAGAGATTCTCTATGGGGTTCAGGTCAGGCGAGTTTGCTGGCCAATCAAGCACAGTAACACCATGGTCATTGAACCAGCTTTTGGTACCTTTGGCAGTGTGGGCAGGTGCCAAGTCCTGCTGGAAAATGAAATCCGCATCTCCATAAAGCTTGTCAGCAGAAGGAAGCATGAAGTGCTCTAAAATTCCTGGTAGATGGCTGCGTTGACTGTGGACTTCAGAAACACAGTGGACCAACACCAGCAGATGACATCAGCCCAGATCGGACTTCAAGCAACATGGACTTCAAGATCGTCTTCTGGACCATTGCCAAGTCAGCAGTGTTCCCCATTATTGTGGTTTCAAAGAACAAGAGATACCCACAATTTATACTGTATGGATGGTCATTTATTGAAACTCAAATGTAAATATTCCAATATTTTGAAATACTGATTTTTGACTTTAGTTGTAAGCTCTAATCATCAAAATAAAACTAAAAAACTTTTCAAGTGTTTTACTTTACATGTAATGAATCTAAAATATATGAACGTTTCACTTTTTGAAATAATTTACAAGAAAAACTTTTGCACAATATTCATTTTTTTTAGATTTACCTAGGAATTACACAAGCTTCAGTCTGGATCCAACCCTTAAATGATCTGAGATGACCAAACACCTGAGAAGAGACGATGCCAACCCCTCAGAGGACCTCAGAAGAAGCCAACCATCAGACAATAGGCTATACAGAATTAACCAAATTTGGCCATAAATTAAATATATGAAGTTTCCATAGTATATACATTTGTAGAAACTTAATTTCTTGTAAAGCTGCTTTGAAACGATTGTATGGTAAAAAGCACTATACAAATAATCTTGAATTGAATTGAATAGACAGAGATGGACAGACAGACAGACAGACAGACAGACAGACAGACAGACAGACAGACAGACAGACAGAGACAGACAGACAGACAGACAGACAGACAGACAGACAGACAGACAGACAGACAGACAGACAGACAGACAGACAGACAGACAGACAGACAGACAGACAGACAGACAGACAGACAGACAGACAGACAGACAGACAGACAGACAGACAGGAAGAATTACACTTACACATAGTCTATGCTTCACATATCCTACATCAACGTGTATTCTCCTGGGCTTCTTGGAAAAGTATTCTTTACCAGAAAGGGAAAGGGATTGAAATAGAAACTAAAGTATGTCAGAAACAGCTCAAACAGGTAAAACAATACATCCATAAATCTGGAACTCATCTCAGAGACTTCATAAATAACTTAACAGCTAATGCAGCAAAAGTTGTCAATGCCAAAACCGTCTCTAAAGACATTCCTAAAACACATATAGACTGGCCCTTCTCCATATTTACACGTGAATCACAGTGCATTAAAACATGGTGATGATTTTAATACTGTTTTTTTTGGTCGCCTTACATTTTGTGATCTCAGGTCCTTCTTAATGCAAGCACATGGAATCATATTTATTGTCTTATCCAACCATTTGTGCCACAGATATGAGTGATACTAATTCATAGGGTTTATTGAGGAGGTCACCATTGCAGCGGCCTAACAACCACTCAAAACACTAAAGTGATCAGCATTTTTTTAAGAAAAAAGGAAAAAAGGAGTTGAGTATAGAGTGAAAATAAAAATTGTAAAATTATAAAAAATAATTTCACTTTGTTGAACTTTAAATCAACAAGTCAAGCTAACACTCACATTTACTTAAGAAAATATTTTATGTATACAGCATTGTGTTTTTTGTTTTTTTCAAACACTAGACAAATGTCAAAGAGGTTAAAACTTAATATTAAAAAGGCAGGATGAAAGGTTTTGTCTTTGTGTTAAAGTTGTATTAGTCACCAGGGGGCTAGAAATACTAGTCAATGCCCTCAACGTTGACGCATAAGAAAAAGCCGCAAACTCAATTTTGGAGGCAAGAGTAATATTTGGGGAAACCAAATACTCGATCACAAAACTGACTATCATCCATACTGCATTAATGGCAGTAGTAACAAAGACAAAATAAATAAATAAGTAAACCTGAAACAGGGTAGAGACTGTGCTGAGTCTCTCACCACCGATCTGTCCCCAGCAGGAGGGAAGCGTTTAAGGGAAAGAGAGGAATGGAAAGTCACTCACCCTGCAGAGCACATTTGCATTTAAGACATGATGGATCTGGAGAATTTATAATAACAGTGATTCCCAAAATCTCAAATCTCATCTGAAATTAGACTCAAGTTCTTTCAATCTCCTCAACCCTATTCATACAATAACCACAATTTTGACTTGATTTCATGACTCAAGGGGAGCGTGAATGTCTCAATGTAGACATTTGAGCATGTAGCACTGGGATTTCTCATATTTTTTCTTGTAATACAATAAAAAAAGAAAACTAAGTCTTTGCAACTGGGACAAGTCAACCTAAGGTCATACTATTGTCTATTAGTAATTTAATCTTTTGTCTGGGGTTTCTCTGACCTGCACAACATTGCACTGCCACATTAAAACACAATGATCTACAAGATACAAAGCGCATTAAAGAGGAATTTGATTTGTTAAATATAGATTTAATCAAGAGATCAAGGTTTGGCTGGTTAGCATGACCCATTTAGTATTCACTAAAAGCATAACTGACTTATATAGTACCTATATAATGTTACTTCAAAAACAAAGTGTTTGTAGAGAATGAAAATGTACATGATAAGAATGTAACTTCACTGCACTGAAAGTAAGACCCTAGCATTTCGTGGTCCGTACAGAATGTAGTCAAGTGACATTACACAACAATGAATGTATTTTAAAAATAGCTGTCTGGTAGAAACACTTACACAACAGGACAACACTGGAATGAAGCAGTTGCCCATATTTGGCATCCAAGTATTTTACAGCTGTACTTCTGTGAAGCTGATCTACCATGGAAACGAAAACAGAAATCATACCTGCCATACCTGTTATTGTGTGAAAACCTGAGAAACATAACATACAATACGTTTCTCAGGACTGGCGTGAGAAATGTTGTGAGGTAATTTTGTCTAAGGGATTTTTATGACACATTGTAGAAATATTTAAGATAGCACAAGTAATTACATTTAGTACTTTCAGTTTTGACATATTTTAGAAAGTTAGATACCTAGATGAGTCCAAAATAATTGTTTTCCTGTAAAAAGAAATAAGAGAATGAAATTCAACACAAAAAAGAGAAGTGAGAGAAAGAAAGGTACCACGGTTCAGTGATTTAACGGCTGAGCAGTTTGGTTTCTTGGCTAAAAAAAATTAAATATTTTTATTTAAATAATAGAAAAAATGAGACCATTTTAAAAACCATCTGTTTATCTTAGGTGAGCAACACGTCTAATTGTTGTGGATATCACTGAAAACTGAAAACAAGCACACAGAACCCTATATCTTTGCACTGTATTGATTTATGAGATTTCACTCAAACTGTTATGTTGTTAAATTATTTGTATTTGGAAAAAAAAGCAAAAAAGGAAAACGTGGCATTTCATGCTTTCAGACATTTAAACTCCAATCTACCTGTTTATGCTGGTTGTTCATTTGTGTTAAGTAGCCTAATAATAAATCAAATCAAACCAAATCAAAGCAAGATAAACCTACTAGGAATGGTGACATAACTTTCAACCCCCCCCCCAAAAAAATTTCCTCCACAAATAAAAATCCGAGAAATCACATGACTGACATACCAAGAATGAATTTAGGTAGGTCTGGAATGAGGCCTTTTGCCAATCCTGTAGGGCCACATATTGTTGCTCTGCTCATGTCAAGATGTCATATTATCAATGTGTCTGGAACTGACTCAGCTTTTCTTCTTAGCATTAAGTTATTGTGTCTCTCTTTCTTTTGTTCTGGCTTTAGCCTCTTTCCTTTAAAACAGTTCTTAATAAGTTCTGTAAAATAACTCTCTTAATAGAGAGGATAAATTATATTCTGTCAGTAATACTCAGATTAGAATTCAGACTAAACCCGTGTTCAGACACAAGGACACAATGCAGATTGAACTCGCACAAATCGACGACAGGAGATCAGTTTTTTGACAACTAAAATCATTTAATGCGTTTGGATCACCCCAAGTGAACAAATCTGGTAGTGCTACCACAGTACCGCGCAATAACGTCCGATGTTCGTAAAGATAATATAGTTCTACATACAAAAATATACTCTTTACCCAACCTGTGAAGAGACCAAAAACAGCGCGATTTCAATTGTTTGCAAATGTAGTATCTCGCATGCAGCCTCATTGTGGATGATTTTTGCCGAATGAATATTCACCAATAAATAATAAATTAGATCTAGAGACAGAAAAACAAGACAGGACTCGTTCTTCACAGCCTCATGTTAATTCACACGAAATCAAATGGGGTGGCACCACTTAAAGTCTATTATGAATTAAAATTGCCCTTCAAAAAACACACAAAATGACTTAATCAACAATGACAGAACAATCATTTTTATTCTCTAAAATTGATTAAATTGCCATGGCAAAAGAATAATGATTAGTTCAACAGCTGAGAGTCATCAGTCTTTCACTTCTTGCTTTGCATCTTTTTTAAGTGGGTTTTTAATTGTAACGCTTGACTCATTAATGTTCATGCTTCATGAGACAAGAACTGTTTTTTCACTGTTTGTGAATTCTTCTCTGGTGTACTTGATGTTTCCTCATGCCTGGAAGTTTATTGTCCTAGAGACGTGGCTACACCAACACACATCAGTAAGTTGCAGCAGTTTGCTCTAGGAGAGAGGCAGGAAGTGGATGTTGTGTGGAGGCAAGGAAGGAAAACAAGTTCTTTTTGGCTGCATGTGTGTACCGAAGGACAGTTCCCACAGCACACTTCTCAAGCTCCTTCCACACACACATGCGCGCAGTGGATGTGCCGCATTCCAGAACGTCTCAGGGGTACAAGGTCATGACTTTAATGGTAATGGATGATGTGGACACTCCTTCCCACAGACCAAACTCTACTTAAGAACGTACAAACACACACAAACATACACAAAGCATGACGTATGTCAATCAGATGGTGACCGGCGGGTCAAGTGGTTAACCAATCAGAAAACCTTTGGCCTTGTACAGTGGGTCATAAATTCCTGGTCAGATTGTGTTAACACAAGCGAGGAACAAATAACAAAACTTGAGTTGATTGTTTCAGACTAGCATGACCTAACCACAAAAGAGAGTATTGTGTATGATTTCTGAGGACAGTTTTTTTACTCTACTGCGGTGAAATGAAGGAGGGAAAATTACGTGATTCTGTCATTGTTTTCACAAACGTTTGGTGTTTTCCATTACTACCGTTGCAGGATAAAACTGTCAGAAGGACTGAAAACATACTTGCACTGAGCAGATGGATTTTACAACATTTGTAATTGCTTTGCTCAAGGGTATAAAGATAAAACAATGCATAATTCACAGCTCATGAATGTCCCTTCCGAGAAATGAACCCGCAACCTTTGCATTATCAGACCAGATCGTAAAGCACCACCTCTGATTTATTAATATTTAAAAAAAATACACATTTGTTTCGACACATCCAAAAATCTCAGACATTGAAATTCTGTGAAATTAATATAAATATAAACATGGAATAAAACAAACAATTTTAGGATAAAAAACAACATGTAAGATACATAAAGTGCTAAAAAGAAAATAAATATTATGAAAAATTTGGATTCTATAATTATGGATATTCTTATCAACATGTTTTACATAAGTGCAGCTGTCATTAAAGCAAAAGGGAGAAAAACCTAAAAATAATACTTTCTGAGATTCATACAAATTTTTCAACCTTTTACTTAAATTATCATGCTAATAATTTCTAATAGAAAAAACTTCTATATAAAAGCTATATGTCAGTTTATTTAGATAAAATAAAAATGTAATAGTTTTATTCATTTATAATTAATATTTCAATAAATGATACATTTTTTAAGGTTTATATATATATATATTTTTTTTCATATTTATTCCTACATGCACAATCATGCACAGACAGAAACATTACCTGATCAGGACAAAATTCCTCAATCTCCTGTGGTCTCACCCTGATGACTTTACCAGAGAAACACACGGTTACCTTGTGCTGACAAATGCTGGAAAAATGCTACACTGGAGTATTTCCAAGCATACACACACACACACACACACACACACACACACACACACACACACACACACACACACACACACACACACACACACACACACACACACACACACACACACACACACACACACACACACACACACACACACACACACACACACACACACACACACACACACACACACACACACACACACACACACACACACACACACACACACACACACGGGGATTTTTCCACACGTAATGGTTTTATACTGTACAAACACACACACACACTACCCTACACACTACACACACACTACACTCAGCACACACACACTCATTTCTACCACACACACACACCACACACACACACACACACACACCGTTTTTAATCACACACACACACACACAACACACACACACACACACACACACACACTACACACCACACACACACAACACACACACACACACACACACACACACACACACACACACACACACACACCACACACACACTCACACACACACACACACACACAACACACACACACACACACACACACACACACACACACACACACACACACACACACACACACACACACACACACACACACACACACACACACAAGACTCTTCTGCTTAGTCAGCAGGCAATACAGTATACTTCTGTTAGTTGGGTTTGCTAAATTGAGGCCCATGCTTCAGTGTATTGTGGATTCATTTTTCAGCCTCTGGCCCAGATTTCTACGTTCAGTCCATTCCATCATCCCTAAACTCAGGAAATCAGCAATTATATCAAATCAACTCACTGTCAAATGCGATACATAACCGGTATTGCTCTGTGTTAGTGTAATGGCTTGCCGTTCCAGGTGAAAAAACAAAGACAGATATCTGCGTAACTTGATCGCTGTGGCATCTCTCATAATGTGCAGGTACAGAAAAAAACACTGATCATTTAGGGCCAACAGCTGACAATCACAAAACTGAAAGCATACGCTTGTGTTTTGTTCCACTACTTAGTTTATGAACCAAATGTTTTCTGTTGGAAACCATCTGGTGAGGCAGATTCAGATGACACTGATGATCAAACACATTTCTTTTAATTTAGCTAGTTATTAAAATGTTATTTTACACAGGTTGAAAGAGCACCGTGAAAGTAAACTGCTTTCATGTATGTCACTCTATCTGATCAAAGCTTAGGATTTCTGTTTTAATCAGACAAGATGTCAGTATGTGAACTGTACCATCCTGCTTTCCTGGACGAGTGGCTGTCAAATGAGTAGAAACTTGATTAAAAAGAATGTTAGTCTGCTCGATAAGATTCTATGTAAAACTGCATACACTACCTGCCCTTATTTACCCCACATTCATTCTCTAAAGAACTATAGACATATCACTGCTTGACATCGCTGTGGTGATTTCGCCATTGTTTTGTACTGTAACCTGCAGCTGATAGCTGTCTAAAGACTTTTCATATCTGTCCCGAGCACAGCGGGACAGCTGCCGATCTGATCTCAGACATACAGAGAGAACACTGCAAAATGGCAGGAAATTCCACTTTAAACAACTCCCAACTGCAGCCGCAGCACAGAAGGTGCCTTTAAAACCAGGCCATGAACCTGTTACATAAGGGTAGAGTATGAGACTTCAACAAAAGGTGTTCAGTCCTTCATTTCAACTTCAGAATAATGGACAAAATTAAGCGGTGTTTCATTAAAGCATGTCATGCTGTTTTAGTTTTCTTGTGACCGTGACTCAGACTGACCTGCCTGTTTTGTTCTCATCACAGAGACGTGAACTCAAAAGTAAAGTGTGTTTGCCACCTAGTGGACATAATGGACAATGAGCTGAGAATACTGATAATATTTGTCATTTTAGATGTATTCATATGCAAACTGACCCACAGTACATTTCATAAAGTCTATGTGGAGGGGTATGGTCAATTTTTATAGGGCATAACTTAATAGCTATTTAATTTAAATTATATTTAATATAATTATTAATTAATTGTATCAATACAACATTTAACCTGAAAAAATGACCCCTTTTTACTGTTTCATGAGTCAGTGAATGACTAGATCAGTATTAAGGATTTCAATATTTTTCTAGTGTAGTAAGCAAAAGAAACGCCTGATATATTAACTGAGTTTTATCAGTTTATCATATTTATGTAGCCTATAAAAACAAATTTTTTGGCCAAAATCTGCAGCCCTATCTTTTATTTCTTCTCACATCTTACGATTTTGTTTTCTGTGCTACAAAACTTTCAACCTCTGTAGCACCAGTGCTATGTGCAAAAAAAAAGTTAATGAACAGCCCTGATCAGGGGCGGTTCTAGACCACAGTAACTGTTTAGGGGGCACGATTTTAAAATTCATCTTTACCTTAAGTATTATTCAGTCAGTCATCTTTCACCATGTCATGTATCACTGCAATCTCTAAAAGTTATCTATAACAATTTTGAACTAAATTAAATATTTCATTTGGGTTCTCATTTATTAGACAAAATAATCTCACAATTGTCATGTGATGACACACAGCAGAGACAATACCACTGTATAACTGATAGGCTTATGTCCTACTGAGAAAAACAAAACAATAAACCATCACAGTAAATGTTAATGGTTTCCACTAAAAATACCATTACAAACAAACCATCAACTTTTAACCATTAAAAAAAATGTAGTGTGTTTTGGGACATATTCCATTAGGATTTAACAAGCCACCAATAGAAGGCAACCAATTACCAGTAGAGACAAACAGTTTCCATTAAAATCAATACAAGTCCCATTATAACCAGTAGAACCAACCATTACTAATTTTGTAATGGTGTCTATTGTTTTTTTCAGCAGGGGTTTTGTTTTTATTTATTGATTTATTTGTATTCAATATATCCCTAAAATATATCATGAAATATCTAGATTCTCAAATATGTGTAAATAAATGCATTTTGTACCTTTATAGATTATGTTATTTTGTCTATAATGAGCGATAGGCAAAGTAGCCTAATACAGTAATTAAACATAATACAGTGACGAAACAGCACTGATTGGTCCTTGCATTCATAAGCTCAACAGAATCGTATGTGATTGGTTATAATGCACAGTGCTTTAAAACCCTTGTGCGGTCTTCATTTTGGGTTGTGCACTCATGGTCTTTGGGGTCTTTTTAGACCCCAGGCAACAAAATATATTTTTGTAACAAAATAATAGTTTTTTTTAAACCAATGTAATTTTACTCTGTTTATTAATGTTTTTACTCCACATGTGTGTAGTTTTTGGAGGATTTATGATATTTTTTCATTTAATATATAAATAAATAAAAAATATATATATTTAATAGGTTTTTATACAAAAAAGGCTTTTTATGTAAAATTCACTTTATAAAAGACCCACATTTCTAACTTTCATTCATGGGAATAACATGATAATGACATGGTTTGCCAATTCTTTGGAAATTGCACTTTTAAAATAAAAAATATATAATTTTCACCACTAGATGCTGCAGAGCTCACAATTTGCTATTTGACCAACAGAAATATATCTTTTCACATTTGTTTCACTTGGATTCATATCTACATATCTGGAAATAACCATTATAACATAAAAAAATGTGTGTGTGTGTGTGTGTGTGTGTGTGTGTGTGTGTGTGTGTGTGTGTGTGTGTGTGTGTGTGTTGTGTGTTGTGTGTGGTGAGTGTGTGTGTGTGTGTGACAAAAAGTGTTCTCGTCATTTCATAAATTCAGCTTGTGTGTGTGGATTAGTAGGTGGGGGAGTGAATCTCTCTCTGTGTGCTCTCTCCACAACGATGGATGCCCTATTGAGAAGCACCGAACCCCACTGCTCCCCTGGAGCCACAGCATTAATGGCTGCCCACTGGTTGGGTGTGTGTTTACGGTGGTTGTGTGTGTGTGTGTGTGTGTGTGTTGTGTGTGGTGTGGGGTGTGTGTGTGTGTGTTCACTGCTGTGTGTGTGTGCACATTGGATGGGTAAATGCAGAGCACAAATTCTGAGTATGTGTCACCATACTTGGTCTTATGTTATGTCACTTTCTTTTGTCACTATAGTAGCTAGGTGTTTTTTTTTACTTCCATAATATTTGGAGGAGGGGGCACAATAATACAAACCTGCTTAGGGCACCCATTTGGCCAGCAGCGGCCCTGTGAAGAACCTAATAAAGATCTAATTCAGAAAAGCGAATACTGCTATTTAAGCCCTTTTGGGACTAAGATTATTTTTTTTTATTAATAGTTATATCACTTTTAATTCCTTGAAGTATGAGGGTATTTTATCCTGAAATATGCGTAGGCCTATATGATAAAGGGGTTAGTGCGACACTGTATGTCCCAAAGACAGGTACAGAAATATAAAAATCTCACCAAACATTAGTTGTGGTTAAAGAAGCCTTTATTTCATTGTGCATCATAACAAAAATGCAAAAGCCAAAAGAAGGGAGTTTGATTGAATGTGTTACAACATTAAGTCAACATTATGTGTAATAAGTCACAAAGGGATTTAAAAGAGCAATTCTTAAATCACGCATTTCCAATAATTGTGCTTATCGTTGTCATCTGACACCTGCTTGATTATTTAAGCCACAGCACTATTGGTACGCTAAGTACATTTTCTTGCCCTTGTTGCCCTCATTCAGATTTTTCTCGACAAAGCTGACACCGGCTTTCTGGTATACGGTCCAGGCATCAGGGTTGATCAGCAGAACCATGTTTTTGATCTGCGCTTCACATCCTTCGTTCAGGAACCATGCGTAGACATCGCTTCCACTGGTTCCAGAGTTGAGATTAACACTGAGCTTTTTGAAGTCTTCATTCTGAAGCCTTATATTTTCCTGGAAGTTGATGGATACATTAAGAGCAGTGAGAGCTTTGCTCTTATCAGTAGAGCGGCGATACCAGAGGAAGACGTAGTCTCCACCAGCGCCGCGATTGGTGTCTTCATCCACACGAGTGAAGCCCAGATCAAACTTTTGCTTGTCAGAAGAGAAGTCAACAGTAGCTGTGATCTCACAGATGTAGCTCGGCTTCTCTCTCTTCACCCACAGGTAGATGAACTTGCCTCCAGCATTACGGTTCAGATCACAGCCCAGTCTCTCCCAGCCATCTTTCAGAAGAGCAGGTTCTTCTTTGGCATCTTTGCTTATCTCGAGGCTCGTAATGGGAATGTCAGATTCAGTGCTGCCGTAGAAGTACCACAAGAAGATGGGATCTCCACCAGCTCCTGCATTCAGATCTCTGTCCACCAGCTCATACGCAGCATCAGCCAGACCAGATTTCATTTTGTCATTGAATGAAAACTGGATCCTGGTCACAGGTTTCAAGCCACACTCTTTCTTGTACCAAAGAAAGACCCGGTTTTGACCAGTTCCTTCATTGAGGTCATTATTGATGAGCTGATAACCTTGAGCTCCCAGTATTTCCTCCTCATCCTTAGTGGTGGAGACATTGAGCTTTGTTATTAGATGTGTTGCCATTTTGTTTCTTCGCAGAGGAATTAGGTTAACTTTCTGTAAAAGAAAAGGGAACTTTGTTTATTTATAGCTTGGTTACACAATAAGAAAACTATATCAATTATGTATTCATTGTATTGATTTCTGACATGCATAGTATTTCAAATCTTTGTTATTACATGTTTTTTTAATCACAAGCACTTTAATACTTTTAGAGTAATATGTACTCTTCAGATACATATTTTGGCACATTACATATATTTGCAAATATCTACTTCAAAGTATTTCAAGGTAGGAAAATACTACGTTAAATATTAATTGTAATAAAAGTCACATTTATCTGAAGTATATAGTGCCTCATGTTGTTTCAAAGCAGCCGCACCTTAATATACAGGAAAATAAAAGTGTTGCAAAATAAATGGGTATACAGTAAAGTCCCATTTGTTAACATACAGGTGAGTAACTGCATTAGCTATCATGAACTAACCATGATCAATATATTTTAAAGGATTTATTTATTGTCTTTGTTAATGTTAGTTCAAAATGCATTAATTAATGTTAACAAATACATTTTTTGATTTTGAAAATGTACAATTTAATGTTGAAATTAATATTGACAAATATTATTAGGTCATCATAGGTCATTGTTAGTTCATGTTAACTAATGTACTCAACTAACAAATTCAACTTATTGCCAATTAATCAGATATGAAATACTTAAATTTCAGCTGTAAAGAAGCTCTTCAGAAGACACTAGATTAATTATTCAGCTCAATGTTAATTCAACTCAGTTCAATAACAGTGTCAATGCTGCCATGTACATAAATTTGAAAGCAATTCAATTCAATTCTAATGCAACTCTACAGCCAAGAGTATTATTGCTCAATATTAATTACTCAGTCATACAATGTTTATGCAGTTCAAGTCCATAAATTATGCAACAATTACTTAAGTATAATGCAACTTAGAGAACTAGTCCATTCAGTCAATATAATTCAACTCAGTTCAATAAATGTCAATGCTGCCATTACTACATTATGAAAAGCAATTCCATTCATTCTCATGCAAAACTACGAAGGTTAGTGTCATAATTCAGCTCAAGTCAGTTTAATGTTGATTCAGTTCAGATCAATACATTACCACCTTACCAGTAAATGCAGGCTTGTTGAGAAGACGAGATTTTGGATGATGATAGCAAAAACTCATAAATTTCACAACACCTTTCTTATATATCATGTAATTGCTCCTCCACACGCCCCATTGCTGTTTATCGTCATTAATACTAATTTTCTCTATAAACATACACATTAACCTAACCATTAACATTGAGATTGTGACAGAAATGTACCTTTTTTAATACCTAGAATATAATAATTAATATAATAATCCATAAATAACAATAGCACCTGATCAACTTTCCATTTATAAAACTCTTATAAACTTAAATGTATTTTTCCACCAATGTACTCCTCAATAAACACATTTAATAAAATTATCTCATTATAATCATTAATATTTGAACTTATCACTCAAACATTAATTATTCATAACATTACGGCACAGTCTGAATATTATACTATTATTTGATAATACAAGATTTTCATCACATTAATACGTAGCAAAATAATCATCACAAGACCACTGAGAAACAGCTTCTATAGATAATATTCATGAAATTATCATTATCTTCTTGTTTATAATCTTTTACCCATTACATTTGAATAATTCCAAACGGATAATAGCATTTACTGTACAGCAGACAATCGTACATTTGCATGCTAAAAACAAATGAACAAATGAAGCAAAATAACTAATGCAGAACTAATTTCTCATTTAATTTTTTTCAGCTGGGAAGTACCTTTTGTTTTACTGTAGACAGTTGTCATCTGATCTGCCTACTGTACCACTGAGCACAGCAAGTTTTGCAAGAATAATCAGAAATTAAGAGCCGTTCAGTTTATCAATCTAAAACAGTACACTTAAAACATTTAATACAGTCTGATTTGGCAGTTCAATCCTACATAGCATAAAGGTAAGTCATTTTCAATTGGTGTGTCATAAAGAAACATTTACCAAGTCTCACTATATCAAGTTTGAACAAACAGAGATATCACTAATGATACATTTGCATGCTGGATATAAATAAACCAGCAACAACAACAACAACAACAAAGCAGTACCAATTTATCTTGTTGCATTTTTACTTTTTGTCCAGTGGAAAAATACTTTACTATACTTTACTGTTTATTGTCAGATGACAGAGAAAGAGAAAGAAAATCAAAAGAGAAAGAAAGAAAAACATCACAGTTTTGGGAAAGTCACGAGTAATATGTTGTGGAAAACCATGTGCTGATTTTGGAATTAATTTAACTTGAGTTCAGCAGGTTTCAAATGTTAAAAAAAATATCAGTATCATTCTCTATTCAGTTTATCAATCTAAAAAAAACTTCCTAAAAGACCAATCCATTTTTCAAAGCACTTGTGCTAAACAGCAGGGGTGCTGGAGCCTATCTCAGCATCTTGGGCCATAGGCAAGCTGGGCTACCATGCCACTCCATTCTAAAGCACTTACACAAATTAATATGACAGCTCCAAGACAGGAGACTGAGAAAAGTGTGAAAAATATAGCCTATATGATGAGGAAAGTCCACTGATGAGTGACCAGCATGGGCCTAACGTTACATTTATTTTTCTGCTAGCAATTTTAAATTAGGGCTGTCAATCGATTAAAATATTTAATTGTGATTAATCACATGGTTGTCATGAGTTAACTCGCGAATAATCACAAATGAATCACACATTTTTATCTGTTCGAAATGTATCTTAAATTAATACTTTTCATGTTTTTTTTAGCTGAAAATACGTAAACAGCAACCGTTCATGTGTCCGCGCTCAATGCGCATCTTGTATATGAAAAGCATTTTATGGGGCCCCTGGCTTTTGGGGGCCCAAAGCAGTAGCCTACCTTTGCCTAATGGCTAAGTCCGCCCCTGGTGGAAGGGGATATTTTAAATGTGCACAAAAGGGTATTTTGCTTTTGCAAAGAATTTCACTTTTCTCTTTTACAGTTGTGCTCATAATTATTCATACCCTTGGTAATATGATCAAAGATGGCTGTGAAAATAAATCTGTATCATCAAAATTTAATTTTGTATTTAATTGAATCCATGATGACATGCATCTAAACAAGATGTCCAGGACCACCGGCAGAAAAATAGTCCCACAACATCAAAAATACAGCAGTATATTTCTTTGTACACATGGGGTACTTTTACTCTGTGTTCACCAAACCCATCTTGAGTGTTTGCTGCTAAAAAATATATTTTTTTTGCTTCATCTGATCACAGAAGTCTGTCCCATTTGAAGTTCCAGTCGTATGCTGGAGATTGGTTTTGGATGAGCGAGGATAATTTTTCTTGAAACCCATTTGAACAACATGTGGTGAAGTAGGGGCTAATTTCTGACCCCAAGACTCATCTAATCTCTGCAGTTCTCCAGCTGTGATCCTTGGAGAGTCTTTGGCCTCTCAAACTCTACGATATAGACACACGTCAAACCTCTTAATTAATGTTGGATGTAAAAGGGGACTTTTAATGCTTTAGCTCTTTTCTTACAGCCACTTTCTACATTTGTGAAGTTCAACAATCTTTTGCTGCACCACACGAATACATTCTTTGGTTTTACTCCTTGTGATCAATGACTAAGGGGATTTGGCCTTTGTGTTCCTCATATTTATAACCCTGTGAAACAGGAAGCCAAGGCTGGACGATTTCATGTTCCTATGGTGAGAAAAAAATGCAAATATGAATGGGAATATACTTCAGAGATATTTCAATCATAAGAATTTCTAGGGTTACCAATAATTGTGGCCATTGTGTACTAGAGAAAAATATGTATTTCCTAATGTCCTTTTTTTAACTTCAATTAAAGGTTAGTTTTTTTAATGAAAGATCAAATGGATAAACAATGCAGACTTATTTTCACAGCCTCCTTTGATCATATTTATCAAGGGTATGAATAATTTTGAGCACAACTGTATCTATTATTTCTATGTTTTGATAATTGTTTTGTAAGCAATCTAGATTACTGCTGTAGTAGATATATTTTTAGTGCTTTAGTCTTTTTGGACAATAGACTTTTATTAATTAAAAAGTGCTTGAGATTGTTCTTACTATTTTAGTGCCTTCAGCCAGTCAGCATCACCAGGATGCCTAATGCTTCTATAACCTCTTGTCAAATGACAGATAGTTAAAGACAGATTAAACCAAACCATTAAAGCCAACACTTTCACAGGTTTGATGAAAAGTCACGAACAATAAATTGTCAAAAAAGGGCATTAAATCTGCCTCAAACCATTTTTAGTGAAAAAAACTTTTTTGGTATACAGATGTCACAGAAAAAACTGAGCATCACATTTTGATGGAAAGTCCTAAAAAATACAGGGAATTGTCATCTGATCAGCCACATGCTACTGTAACCTACGCTGAGCACAGCAGGTTTCAGATGTAAAAAAAATATTATCCAGAACTCAGTACTGATAAATTTATTAACCTTAAATATTTCACTTCCTAAAAACAGTTTTAAACATATCCGGAAGCTGGATTACATAAATGGAAATTCAAAACACTGGACACCTCCTATAGCCCTTATATAAAATATTATTTTTATATTTGTCATCACATTTGAGCAAATATAAGTAGTATAATTATAGTAAGTAGCAGCAAATATAAGTATCATGATTGATTCATATAATTTTGTGAATCTCTAGATTCAAGATTATTTTTATTGTCACTATACTAAAGTACAGCGAAATTAGAGCAATCCATACAGTGCAATCACACATAAATTAGTGCAAGCTAAACATCTCATTTAAATAATAAACAGTAACAGCAAAACGAACAGTCAGATATTGCACAGGAAATTGCACGATGCGCAGAAAAGTGCTAAAACTGCTGATCAATAGAGCCGTAAAGGAGACGCATGTGAAACCATTCAAAAAGACTATAAATTAAACAGAATGTCTCAGAGTATAGTTATTGGGCTTAAAAATCATGCAGACCTTGATAAGCATATTCAGACTTTAATATTATTAGCAGATGCCACTCATGGGGAGCAGGTGTTGCTCTGTTATTGCACTGTTACCAGAATAACAGTGATCAAAGATGACCGTGACATCTGAAGAGCTCAAGCTCAGTCAAGTGTCGCCTTTCACCAGATATCTGTGTCTTTCAGGGGAACAGAAGGAAAAGATTCCCCCTGGCTGTGTAAAGAGTCTGGATTGCAAGGTGATGGGGTTATTAGGTGTCATTTTAATCTAACTCTCACTTTCTTCTTAAGAGTGGACATCTTATACGAGTAATATTTATAGCTGCCTCAATTTTGCAACCTAAGCCCAGAACAGTATTTCAAATTAGATAGAATATTAATAAAAACATAACATAATCTCAGGGATATTGTCACAGGTTTCAAGTACCAAAGAAAGACCCGGTTTTGATCAGTTCCTTCGTTAAGGTCATTATTGATGAGCTGATAACCTTGAGCTCCCAGTATTTCCTCCTCATGCTTAGTGGTGGAGACATTGAGCTTTGTTATTGACCTTTCTCCTCTCATATTGGTTTCTTCTGATTGTGTGGTTACATAAGAAAAACTTTGAAATTCTACAAATGAAACAATATACTGAGTGTATTATGCTTTATATTACATAATTAGCATATAATTATAACTTATAGCTTATAGGCTAGACCATTTACTTTGTGAAATAGTGAAAATAAAGTTTCATTTATATGATTATTCCACTTAGGTGCATGGTGTATTTTTTGTCTTGCAGTAAGCAGTCAGAATGTATGTGGATGGCATACTCGATCAAGAAACATATAAGAATAATAGGCTATAAGAATAAGACTCTAACTTCTAGATAAGTTAAATGTTTGTATTTAACACATTTTTTGTATTTAACAAACATTTTCACTTGTTTGAAGTTCGCAGAACACTGTACAGATCTCCAAAAGAGCTTTTCACCCAGCTGATGTTGCCCCAAGTTTATTTTCAGTTTTAGTAATTTTAAATTTAAATTTAAGTGTTAATTTAAAGTTGTATTATTTAGTATAATGCAGCATTTGGACCAATCAGACACACAATTTTTCATTAGATTTAACAAATCAATGATTCATTAGATTAACACATAATCACAGACCCCCTCACCCAATACACATACTGTGTGCCAGTATGTCTGTGAAAGACTCCAGGGCCCGCTTGCATAAAACACCTTAAGTTTTTCCCTTAAGTATGAGACTTAAGGCGTTATTTCCCCTTACTTATGGGAATGATTTAAGGGTGTTGCATACAATCCCTTAAACCATTCCCTTAGTTAAGGGAAACAGTTAAGTATTCCTACACGAGACCGTAGGGTGTCCCATTTCTCATTTTAGTGTTCAGAAGGTAGCTCGCAAGCGCTCCCTTTGCGGCCGTTATGCGCCCTTGATCTGCACTTCTGCCGAGCCTGCACTGGGGTGAGCTCGCAGCAGACTTCTACCCGACAGTCAAAGCGGCCTTACGTCACGAAAGTGCGGACTCAGAGGAAGACCACGAGGGTTTAGGGTGCCATTTGGGACAGGGCCTTAAGGTGTTTTATGTAACTTTAGGTTACAACTTTGTGACCTAATGGCATGTTGAGTTCTCCCTCTCACCATCTTTGAACCTTAGGAAAGACATTATGCCATAAAACTGGACTCTTATCTAATTAATTCATAGAAAAACCTTTCTTTGAATGAACACACATATCCTTCAGGTCATTGTGTATATTGTTACTGTTCTTGTATATGTTCTTTTGTTTTTGTACTGTTTTATGCATAGATGACTAGTCAATATCACCTCACTTATACCATGTTTGGTCTCTATCAATTCGTTTTTGGATGATCTAATCTAGAGTGAATATTACAGGTTGATACCTATTCAACATATTAGTGTCCTAAGAATCTTTAGTAGTTTTTGCATTAACCTCAGGCAAAATTACATATGCAAATTACCATGTTTAGAGACAAAGAGTCAAATGTAATTCTGCTACAGTTATTACTGGCAGCTGATATAAATAATTGTACTTAGTCATAATTAATTATAATGATTTACATACATTTCCCTTTTGAACTAATTTGTTACAATAATTTTAGAATGTTCAAATTAATTGGCTCATGTTTTACTTTCGCTTTTGTGCTTTTATTCACAGAGCTAGTGCAAGACGAGCATTTGTGGTTAAAAACTATATACATTTTTATAATTTTAGAAAATGACCAATCTTTTTGCTAGATAAGACCCTTATTCCCCAACTGGGATTGTGTAGAGCCCTTTAAAGCTGCATTGAAACTACCTTTAACCCATAGGCCACTATATATTATATGGAGAAAAATCCTGGAATGTTTTCCTTTTCTAAATTAAAGAGAGACAGACATGAATGTCTTGGATGACATGGGGGTGAGTAAATTATCAGGAAAGATTCATTCAGGATTGAACTAATCCTTTAAGCTACAGGGCCTAAATATCATAAAGACCTTGACTGACATATTCAACCAATAATACCAATGGCAGAAGTCACACATGGGGAGCAGGTGTTGGTGCCTGTCCTGCCTAACAGGCCTAAACAACAGTCATACATTTTTGTGCTGACATCTGAAGTGCTCAAGCTCAGTCAAGTGTTGCCCTCCAACAGATATCTGCTCCTCCAAAAGTCTCAGGGCTTCCTCTCAGGGGAACACAGAGAAACACTTCCTCCGGCTGTGTTAGAGAGTTAGAGTCCTGATTGCAAATGTGATGTAGTTATTGAATGTAATCTGAATCCAACTCTCCCTACTCTTCTTAGAAGTACTGAACCCAAGCCCAGATGAGTAACTGGTAACATAATCTCATGCAGGGTTATTGAAGTCTAACGTGTGCAAGGGAAACAAAACCCTCTCAGGATCTAATAATATACGTACAACATGTGTTTCTTATTTTGAAAGGCACATACATTCTTTAAGAAAAGCTTTTTCACTCATATAAAAACTAACATGACTATACCTCTTTTTCAGCTGGTCCTTTGTCCGAAAGAAATGGTTAACAAAGTATCAAAATATCAAGAATGAACAAACATTCTCAGTTGTTTTCAATGCATATTGCACTTTTTTACTATGTATTCTTTTCTTTTTTATGGTTGTCAGGACATCAAAGAGATCATGAAGCCATGAACTATGATTTGCTAGCTGCTACTGCTAGTCAATGGCACGCTGTATTTGTGGGAGGGATATTTTCATTCTTGAGAGTTTATGACATCTGTGTAGTGCAGGATGAGTCTTGAATATCTTGGTCTGTTTTTATAGACCACAAAGGTGCATATCTGCTCAAAATAAATTCCGTCCACATTAGGAACATACAGATGTCTCAAAGCCAACAACTATCAACTGAAAAATAATAATACATTTGGATCTTTAACGATTTGTTTATGCATATTTCAAACCCATTAAAGACACATATAAAAGTGATTTACTAAAACAGCACAAAACAATCAAGTGACAAATCCAAGCACTCAAAGAGTATTTTTGAAACATTGTACATTGAAAGGGTAGTTGACCCAAAAATGTCAATTCTGTCATTAATTACTCACCCTCATGTCGTTCCAAACCCATAAGACCTTTGTTCATCTTCAGAACACAAATTAAGATATTTTTTATGAAATCCGAGAGCTTTCTGGCCCTCCATAGACAGCAACGCAACTGACACATTCCCAGACCCAGAAACGTAGCAAAGACATCGTTAAAATAGCCCATGTGACATCAATGGTTCAACCTTAATTTTAAGAAGCTAAGATAATACTTTTTGTGCGCAAAGACAACAAAAATAATGACTTTATTCAACAATTTCTTCTCTTCTCTGTCAGTCTGCGCATGTTCATGACATTATCATGCATGCATGTGGTGCTGCTGACGCAGGAGCCAGCGTTCTGCTGTAGAACCCGGTAAAAAAATATTCTTGTAGCTTCATAAAATTAAGAACGAACCGCTGATGCCACATGGACTATTTTAAGGATGTCCTTACTACCTTTCTGGGCCTTGAACCTGTCAGTTGCTTTGCTGTCTATGGAGGGTCAGAAAGCTCTCGGATCTCATCAAAAATATCTTAATTTGTGTTTCGAAGATGAAAGAAAGGTCTTACAGATTTGTAACAACATGAAGATGAGTAATGAATGACATAATTTTCATTTTTGGGTGAACTATCCCCTTAATGAAAGAATCTGTATTTTTCTTCTTATCACTCTAAAAAAGTTTTAAAATAGTTTCAGCATTTTTTTGCTTATTTCCATTACAGCCAAGTGCTACGTGTCAGTGACTCCCCAGATTTGGGAGAGACTTGAGATACTCGAGATGGCGAATAGCATCTTCTTGGTTGTGCCTTACATAGTACACTAAATAGGATATAACCATTGTAAACCAGCCAAACATTGTTATTAGCATAGCAGCGTCAGTGGTCCTCCGGAGTGCTGCGCAGAAGTCAAGATCAGTCGCTACCAGGATGAACGGCATACCTTGAGCTCCCAACTCCTCAGGTTCAGAAGTGTTACACACCACCTCAGCGAGGGAGGAGGGATCTAAGAGCAGCTGTGGCATAGCCAGCTGCAGACGGCAGTCACACAGCCAGGGGTTATGAGAGAGGTTAGTCTGGGCTCTGAGGTCGCCAAACGCCTCGGGGTCCAGTGTCTCCAGTAGGTTAAAAGAAAGGTCCAGGCTGCTCAACGAGTCTGCTTGGTCTCGAAAGGCTCCAGGCTCCAGATGGACCAACCTGTTGTGGGAAAGATCTAGTTTGAACAGCAGTGGGAGTCCTATAAATGAATCAGATGGTATGGTAAGAAGCAGGTTGTTGTCTAGGTATAGATGTCGTGTGTTGTTTGGAAGGCCATGTGGCACCGCAATTAAGTTCATGTCGCTACAACGGACCATCAGCCCACCGTCGACACTCTCCGAGCAGAAGCAGTTCTCTGGGCATTCTGCATGGTGGGACTCTGACATACACACATCCGAGATGTGCAGAAGAAGCATGAAAGTGAGAGAAAGGCAGCGGGCCACAGCAGGACCCTCCCAGAGGAAGCTGAACATCAGGAGGAGGAAAAGCACACCAGCTCAAGTCTCCAAAAACAAACAGGAAAAAAACAACACGTCATTACAACTGGCACCCAGCTATCATTATGCTTGCTGAGTTATTTTGAGGATAAATGGGCACTTGTTAGGTTAATTACTATCAAGCAGCTGCTGGTTTTGTTAAGACACACACTTGCCCTTATTATTGCCAGATGTACAGGAATGAATAAGAAATAATAACAAAACGATTGGTACACATCTGATTTGTATAGATTAAGTGCTTTGTTCAATGTATCATTCTTTGACAGTCCAATAATTATATTATTCATTATCTCTATACAAATACTAGGTGTGTGTGTGTGTGTGTGTGTGTGTGTGTGTGTGTGTGTGTGTGTGTGTGTGTGTGTGTGTGTGTGTGTGTGTGTGTGTGTGTGTGTGTGTGTGTGTGTGTGTGTGTGTGTGTGTGTGTGTGTGTGTGGTTTATGAGGACACAAATTTGTATAATGACATGGGTATGGTATTACAAGGAGAAGGTTATTTATGTCCCCATAATTCAAAATGCTTATAAATCATAGAGAATAATTTTTTTGAGAAAGTAAAAATGCACAAAGTTTTCTGTAAGGGGTAGGTTTAGGTGTAGGGTTGTTGTAGGGTGATAGAAAATACAGTTTGTACAGTACAAAAACCATTACGCCTATGGAGAGTCCCCGTTAACCATAAAAACCAACATGTGTGTGTAATCTGCACTATGTATTTATCTATTAGGCAATATTTAATTTTATATTTAAATAAATATGTTTGAATAATTTTAGGAACTTAAAGGGGAAAAGGGGTAGCCTATAGGTTACTTACCTGACAGAAAATATGAAAAATAGCTTTATAAATGCTGATGGTTTGAGCGCATAAACACATGTTGTATTTATATTGTAGAGATTATTTCTTTAAATGTTCCTTGCTCACCCGTTGTTGTTTATTCACTAATATCCTCCTCCTAGCATCGGGATATGAACGTTTCTTCATTACCCCAAAACGCCTGTGATGTTTCCCAAATCTCCATGATTGATTCCCAGATTAAACGGGTGCAGATTCATTCCAGTCGCGAGGACCGACGTCACCGCAGAGAAGCCTCTCAGTTCTGGGCTGGTGTGATTTGGGAAGTCTCTCATACACAACACAACATTAACTACAGATGGCGCTATGCGAACGGTTTTTTTCAGTTCAGGTTTTTTTTGTTAATAACATTTTGAATGTACTTTTCATAATAATTTAGTCTATTTAGATCCAAAACATTAAGCTATTATTCCCACAAACTAGTAAAATGCTTTTTCATTTGTTATTTTACAAATTCTATTATAAAATTGATCACCAAATGGTAACGGCTGATTTTAAAAACTTCTCGCTATGCTTTAATTTAATTTTGTTTTATTTTAAAAGTGGTCTCCGACTTTTGGATCCCATTACATGCTACAAAAATAAGTTATGAAACACAAGCATTCCATGATGATTTAGCGAGGCATATATAAGTCTCCTGACAGACTATATTCATCATCAAGTCAACAGAATTATATTTTGACATTTTTCTTTTGCCTACAGTACAGAAGTACATTGAATCAGTCAATAAACACAAATCTGTAACACTGTGATTTTATCTGCTTTATTTCTGCACAAGCTCGACAGAATCATCTCTACTCTAGAAACTAGCAAGGGTTCAGTGTGGAGCATATGAGCATAAATATTTGTGTTGGACAAAAAATTATATTTAATACATTTAGCAACTGTTTCAGATTATTGCATTGAAATACCAGTTTCAGACTCATTCTGAAGGTACGGTGACTTCTAATAAGCCAAAATTAATTCTGTTTCTTTCTCACACTCGTCCCTAACGTCTGTTCTGGGAGTAAGTCATTTTTTGTTGAAAATTAAAAAAGGGTGGATTGCTTTATGGCAGCAACAACGATAATGGTAGTTTTGACAGTGAATGCCATTCACTTAACTGCTGGGGGCTCTATAGTTGCAAAGATAGGCAAAACTACATACAGTTGTTTCAAATGTAATCAGATCAGTTCAGTTCAGCACAGAGTCTGTTAGGCTGAGTTCATCTGCTGTAGTGAAGCTAGATGAAAGACTTAGTTGATAAGTCAGACTGTGTAATATGTCTTCGGCTGTATTTAGGAATGTACAGCAAGCCATGTCCACACAGTAGTTTATCCAAAGTGGTGGCCCCGTTTTATACAGTGATTAACCTTTCACTGAACCAACAGCAGTCTTATGATCTCTTCCACTTGTGGATATCTTCAGCATCCTCCTCCAGCACTGCCTTCACGTCACCCAGCGCAATCATCAGCTGTGCCAGGTAGTATGTTGTCATAATAATGTGCTTTTTGTATTCTAAATCAAAGACATTGAACTTTGTCAGTGCAATCGTGAGGTCAGAAGCCATGAAGACCAGGCTGCCCAGCAGGATGAGCGGCTTGTGTGTACGTGTAGCCAGTGTGGCCATGAGGACAATGAGCAGCATGTAGCCCCCTATGGCAGGGACGAGAAGGTCAGCTTCTGGATCGAGCCGTAGGAAGGGCACCAGGTAAGCATACACTCCAATGCCGAACAACCACAGGGTGACGTAGAGGATAAAGAACGAGAAAGACGAAGATGTTGCAGAATATCGAGAGGACAGGAAGGAAATAGAGTACAGCAAGTGGGCCAGAGCAAAACAGCCCATTCCTAAAAAACAAAACAAAATAAGACAGAGATAAGACTGTGATGCAGAGCTATTATAGTTAACTAAAACTACAACCATAAAAAACTAGATGACAAAAACACAACAAAATTATAAAAAAACACATTCAAACTATTAATACTACAATTAATACTATTAACACTGCATGGAGAATTTGTAATTAATAGTAAGTAATCAGTGGTTATAAGTGTATATTAAAATGCAAATCAAATGTAAAGTAAACCAAAATGAAAATATAATAACAAATGTGAATATAAAGTTAATATAATTTTTAACAATGTTTTTGCAAATTCCATTATTCTGAAAGGTGATTTTCATTTTATTCTTATTACTATAATACTATATGTACACACACACACACACACACACACACACACACACACACACACACACACACACACACACACACACACACACACACACACATGCTTAAAACTAAAACTAACAATGTGATACACAAATACTTCACAATTTAAATGGTAATAATAATAATATATTATTGTGCTTGATGGTCTTAAAATAGTATGAAAAATTGGGAAAAGTAAGAAACGTTTTTTCCCCTCTTGACTTTATAGTGAAATATGACCTGGAGGTTTGGCAGGCTTTGTATCAGTAACCCTGATAGCCTTAAATAAAGATATGGGACAGGAAGAAATAACCTTTACCATGGATAAAAAGTTCTGGCCAAATAAGGCAACAGTCTCCGCCTGCTGAGAGCAGTAACCCTCCAGCCACGCCCACTAGACTCCACCCCCCATTATAGCTGAGCACCAGAAGCACCAGACAGAGGATGGGTGTGGCCTTAATGCCAGCAGCCAGAAGAGAGGGGGCGGAGTCTGGGATCCACAGGTAGAAGTATATGGCACAGGATGCAAAAAAGGGGAGGAGATAAATAAACAGCACACAGGTCTGGAAAAGAAGAGATGGAGAAAAGAATGAAAACAATACAGGCATGATTTTTATTACAAAACAAACAGTCTGCATTTCAATCAGTATTACAGTGCTTTTATTAAACATTAAATGCAAATATCTTTATTTTTAAAAGAAAATCACACAGGATATGATTGTGATCCTAAGCTATAAAAATAATTTTGTGACTAAATGTGGATCTAAATGAGTAAACCGGATGTAATAGAAGTACACAAAAAGCTCACACGAGCAGAACACATCGCAGTGTGTGTGTGTGTGTGTGTGTGTGTGTGTGTGTGTGTGTGTGTGTGTGTGTGTGTGTGTGTGTGTGTGTGTGTGTGTGTGTGTGTGTGTGTGTGTGTGTGTGTGTGTGTGTGTGTGTGTGTGTGTGTGGTGTGTGTGTGTGTGTGTGTGTGTGTGTGTGTGTGTGTGTGTGTGTGCGTGTGCGTGTGCGTGTGCGTGTGTGTGTGTGTGTGTGTGTGTGTGTGTGTGTGTGTGTGTGTGTGTGTGTGTGTGTGTGTGTGTGTCTGCTTGATTACCGTGCTCCTGCGTTGTCTGCGGTCGTAAGCACTTGTTTCCAGGATGTCCATCTCTCTCTTCTGGCCTAAACAGTCATACACGCAGCGTTCTCAGATGTGGGCCACCTATTCCACAGCTGGAGATCTGTAATGCCTCTGTCAACTATATGCAAGGGTGTTTCATTGGCTGGGGTAGGTCTGGACTTCGGACCATTATGAGTGATGCATTATCTGTCAGATTGTTCTGTCATAAAAACCGTACACCCCTCACTCTCTCTCCCTGTTTCTGTGCCTGTCTCTCTCTCTCTCTGCCTGTTTCTCGCTGTATTATGGCCTATTGCCCTGTAGTAACATCATCACTAAGAGCAAAGGTTTGATGATTGAGACACAAGTACAGAGAGATAAACTTTCAGGTTTTTTATTTTTTATTAATGCTATAAAATTAACTTTGCCAGTCTGTTTTATGTATTTTCAGTTTCTTTCAGCTCATTCACTTCATTAGCGTTTTTGATATAGTGTGTCAGTAGGGATGGACAACACATATCATTTTTATAAATATAGTATGTATTTTTTTTACATCTTGTAATTATTCTAATAATTACTATAATACTCATTCGGTCTAGTTCTTATTGATCATTAGCTTCTCAGTTGTTAGTGGTTTTAACAGCATGGTTGTCAAATCTGTTGCAATTCTGGAGATATTGCCATTTTCCCCTCTTGAGTGCGCCACAGAGCTGCAGTGTTATGATATAAAAAGGGGAAATTATTGTCATACTTTTGTCATTGAAAGTATAATATAACAATATAAAAATTTTTCATAATGTGATTTGAAAGGTGTAGAAATGTAGATTTTTTTGTTACTTGAAATAGCCTAAAGTAAACGAAAAAAATGCATTAAAATACTTGATGCACTAAAGTAACAAAATAAAATTGAATTAAAACTAACATTAAAATAAAAACTATATAGACATTTTTTATATATATTTTTACTAAACCTTTAGCAAAAATAATAATGCAGAATATACAAACTACTAATAAAACGTAATAGTATCCTCAAAGACACTAAAATAACTAAAACTAAAATATCCTGTTTCAATATCACTGTTTCCATCATGAATAATAGGCAGTGCTCCTTTAAAATACCCAAAGCCAATGGACTCACAGAGAGTCTAATCATTAACAATCCTGGCCGTCCTGCACTTTAACCTGCTCTATCCCACAGTCTCTCAAGTACAAACAGCGAAGAGAGAGATCGACGGGCATCGAGAAGAAAGAGAGAGGATAAATAGAGAAAAGGTGAGGAATTAGCAGGTGAGTGAAGGTTGTGAGGACAGATTGTCTCGGTGAGATCAGTGTGCTTGAGATAAAGGAGAGTATATAGTTGGACACTGACAGAGAGGTGGAGATTTGAGAAAATGGAAAAGGGGAGGAGCCACAGATTGAATCCAGAGCATGTGTGGGGGGATATAAAAGCAAATCTAATGCATGCTGGTTTGATGTTCTAGAGTTTACAGAATTACAGTTGTTATTGAGTAGATGTGAATAACAATAAGCTCTCCTGAAGTACTTTAGCAGACCAACGAATAAGAAAAATGATTTCATGGTTCATCTGCTGAATCCCTTATCTCACTTTGTAGATATGGCTGATAGAGCTTTAAAGGTTGGAATTGTGGGATATGGACATTTAGGTGAGTTCTCCAACGAAAACGTATGTTTCAAGAGCCACAGCTTTCTGATTAAATTTGCACTCAAAAATCTAATATTGCATAATAGCATTGACAAAATAAAAACTTTCCACACTGGTAGTCGTTACTGTATAAAATAGTAGTAAAAAATAATACTATTTTTCTCAATGAATGAGCCTAAGAACCATGGTTACCTAGATCATGTAAAACCTGGAAGTATCGGGGAATTAAAAAAATGTGTTTTCAAGGGCTCAGAAACTCATGAATTATAAAGTCAGAAACATGTCTATAGTATATAATGACTATGCAGTTTTACATACGTCAGCTGATAGATATTGCTCATGTGTTTGTTTAACATGTGAATGTGTGAGTCTATTGAGCCTGTTCTTTTCTTTTAAACGGATTCACAGAATCTGTCTCAATTGAATTGATTTGACAAATCATGTAAATTCATTGGTCAAGAAGAGTAGAAGAGCTGCAATCACTCTTACGTTCAGTATCAGTTCATGTTCTGTCCGATCATGAAGCTTGTATTTAATCTTTTCTCCTTATTCAGGCCGGTTTCTTGTTGAGAAGATCCAAAAGGAAGGGCCTGAGGCAGGGCTGCAGTTAGCATTTGTTTGGAACCGAAATGCAGACAAACTTAGAGATTCACTGCCCAAAGAGCTGATTCTGCATGACCTCTCAGATTTCACTCGCAGGTAAATTTGTATTCATATATTTTTTTTTATAATTTGTATATATAAAGTTTGTATGCACATGTTGAATATTTGTTTAAATGGAAGAGAGACCCATTACTGTGGCACTTACAGGTGTTGTATGTGTGTTTGTTTCAGAGACACTGATGTAATAGTGGAGGTGTGCCATCCAATGATAGTTAAAGAGTTTGGGCTCAGATTTCTGTCACACGCTCACTTCCTGGTAACTTCATTATTTACCTTTATATTATCACCTGAAATCCTGTCTTGTCTGCCTTGGTATTTACATTTATTGCATGATGATAATTAGCTGTATTGCTAAAATTGTAGTAATTAGTAATTGATAAAGCTGTCTCTAATCATGTTTTTCCCTTCCTCAGGTGGGCAGCCCTTCTGCCCTCTCTGACCCCCAGCTTGAGCAAGATCTTCGCACTGCTGCAAAACAACATGGGAGAACACTTTATGTGCCCAGTGGTGCATTCTGGGGTGGCCAAGATATTCAAAAAATGAATGACAGTGGAACTTTACGGGTAAGACTATTTTCTTATAATTATTACTAAATACAAGGAATTAAAGCACTGTTGAAAATTAAAACAGTCCATAAAAAACATGTTGCATTGTCCCTGCTACATGAAAATATATGAAAGTACATTTCAAATGTCTCTCTTGTAGGCTCTCTCCATCCGAATGTCTAAACATCCTTCTTGCTTTCGGCTGACTGGTGGTCTGCTCTCTGATTGGACGGAGGGAGAGGGGAGGCGGGTTTTGTACCACGGCTCAGTAGCAGAGCTCTGTCCCATCGCCCCAAATAATGTGAACACAATGGCAGCTGCAGCCATAGCTGCATCAAAGTTGGGCTTCAATGGGGTTACCGGCGAAATCGTCTCAGACACTGCGTGAGTCACAAACTGGACCTCAAATATCTGACATAAACACTCAAAACCTTTCCTTTGCACAGAAAACTCCATAAAACTGCCTCCATACACAGATCAGGCCACTTTTAAAGTTGGCATGCAATTAAAACGTATTGATCTTACTGTAAAGGACTTCTATTTTTCTTTTTTATACGAGCTTGTAATTATTAATCAAAATATGGACCTTCTGGTGAAATGCTAGACTTCTCAAATCATGTATTTAGTCAGCTTAAAGTCTGCTCCCTTCTTACAATCGACTGCAGACTCGCATTCAGATCTGCCTTCATCTGATCAAAAACCATCCGATAGTCCCCGCACTAGAAGTTTTATTTTTTGATAACCCGTTTCACTCAGATGTATGTCACAATACAGAAGAAAAGATATGTCGCTACTTCGGTTTCATTGTGGAAACTAGATCAAAAACAGATTGTTAAGCTTTCCTATATGAATTGGAGAGGCGCTTGCCACAATTTTTGGGTGGTGCTTGGGTATTGCTGTGTCCTGTAATATATAAAGGATTTAGAATGACTTTTATCATGCTGCTAGGTGGCTCAAGTAAAGAAAATGTAATACTTAAGGTTTGGGTTTTGTTCAAATTCCTAACGGTTAGTATGAGCTATAGGATTTGTAATACGAGCGTTACTGGAATCTCTCTTTCTCCTTCTCTTCAGACTATCAGACTACCATATTGTGGAGGTTGAGGTAACCGGTCCAGATGGGTTCACAGTGAAAACAGTGAGACAAAACCCCGCCAAACTGGGAGCTGTAACAGGAAATGCCACATACAATTCCTTCTGGAGCAGCTTATTGGGTATGTAGTGTATAAGACAGACAGATGGAGTAAACTGATGCAGTGCACTGCCAAAAAACACAGCATGCACTGAACATCCTTAGCCAAATCTGGATTTACACAGAGAACGCAGGCATAAAAATACATATTTTGGAATGGTCTATTCGGTCTAGAATTTTCTATTCTGCTAAAAATTTACTAAAATTCCACAATGGTACATGAATATGCTGTTACATATCTCTCTCTTATTATATATCTGAATTTCTGTGTCTTTTTTTCAGTCTGCAAGGGTCATGGAGGGAGGGTATATCTGTGTTGATAACAGTGGATTGCTGCAGAAAGTACAAATGAACCGAAGAAAAACACATGATGTAGCACATGATGAATTAATAAAACAAGTGTCATGTTATTAATATTGTAGACTTTAATTTCAGTTTTACAGCTGTGACAGACATGATAAACTCTAACAGTGCTGGTGTATATTCGTATTACAGTACCAATGATGTTCCAGTGTATTCGTTTGGCTGGTTAGCTTTAGCTGCATCAATTGCTTGTCATTTAACTACATAAACCATTTTTTTAAATAACCCTAGAAAATAGCTGAATAGTCACTATGTTTATGACAGTACATAATACTGTGAAGGGAAATCTGGCAGGGAGTAAAGCATTGAAAATGTTTTCAGAACACAGTACATTGTCATTTATTAAAAGATGTATTATTAGCTTGCTTTCGTGAAACGCACAAGGAAGAGTTTAGTTCTTCGAAACTAGGACAGTGAAAGTGATAATTACTATGACTGTCAAACCATCATTTAAAGTAAATAGTTTAAATTTGGGTCTGTTCTTCATATAAAGATACTGTATGACTAGAAGATAAAGTGCGAGTTAAGAAGGACTATTTGTATGATATTCGTATAATAATTTTTTTATTTTCTATATAGAAATATTCAAAACCTCTTCTTTTGTGTTCCATGGAAGAACAAAGTCATACAGCTCTTTTAAAGAGTGTATAAATAATGATTTTGTTTTTCTTAAACGATTCCTGTAGAGTTTCTAATAAAGTCTCTTTAAAATAATGTTCGTAATGTTTATTTTTATCATTTCACATTTATTTGTATTGTCTTTTGATCTTGTTTTGTTCATTTGAACTTCAGCTTTAAATTGGCATCACTGGCACACAGCTAGATGGCAATTTGCTATGAATATTAATTTTTATATTAATAACTCTAATAACCATTTAATGCTTTAATACTTTGCTCGCTGTTGTTGTTTTTTTACGATGCTTCATATGAAAGACAGCAGAGAAATATTTCGACAGAAAGTCTTAATCACAAACTATGGCTCACCAAATACTTAAAGATCTTATTTATTTCTCTTCAGAAAACCAACATGCAGACATACTGTTTGCAGGCTTTACGTTCACTTTTAGGGGAGTGTTATTATGTGTGTGTGTCACAGTGTATATAAGTGCCTCACAGTATAAGCTACAGAGTGTAGGTGTGCATGTAGGGGTGTGTTTTAGTTGTTCTCAGGTAGATCAACTGTCTGATTCTTGTTCGTCATGTTGAAAGGTTGGCGGATGTTGACCCGGTCTTTCTCCGCCTCCAGATCTTCATCATATGGTTCCTCTTCTTCCTCCTCAGCCTCACTGTGATGAGGAGACGAGTGAAGCGAGTGGGCAGGAGACGGGGGCACTGAGGCGGGCCGTGGGTAACGGAAGCCTGCGGCCTGAATTATGTAAATGAAAGAATAAATGTCACCAAAAATGTACATCTAGTTTTTAAACAGCTGTCCAGATGTGACAGTTTTTTTTTTACAGCTTGGCATAAGTAAATATAAATTAAGCATATTAAAATTAGCATAGAAATAAGACTGCATTCATTTAAATGTGATTACATATCCCATTTTTTTAATCTCATATCCAGGATTTTCAAAGGAAAAATGCATTGAGGAGGTAAACTAAAACAAAAAATATCTTGATTTATAGCTATTTTATCTTATGGTAATGCTGTGATGTCTGTCTTAAGTCATGTTGAATCTGGTGGGCCCTGGCCCTCTGGTTGAGAATCACTGGTCTAGATCATTCAACTTCACACTTTTATTCAAATAAATTGAACTAACAATTTCAATTTCATCATTTTAACTTACCGAAGTGGGTTCTTGAGGCTCATAGACGAATGTGTCCGGGAAAGCTTTTGCTAAAGCCATATGCCGGGCAGATATGTAATACTAAGAAACAGAAATATGCTATATTAGTTCATGAACAATAACCTGTTAGTTTTGTTGTTTTGATACAGAAAGTTAACTGGACAGTGGACACAACTTGGGTCCTTGGTGGTCAAAAAGCAATTCACTGTGTGTGTGTGTGTGTGTGTGTGTATCTGACCCTGCCCAGATATCTCCAATCGAGCAGGTCACTGAGGCGCTCTGTTCGGTTCCTCTGAATGATCCTCTGCCTGCGGCTCTGCTGACAGAACTGAAACAGGTAAGACGTCAGCTGATTGCAGGACTCGTCCACCCCACGGTACCGCCGATCCAGAATATAGATACCTGAAAAGGAGGGAGTTAAGAAAACTGTGCATTACACTTAATGAAACTAAATAAAGCCAATTCAAACAAAAAATGAGAGAATCTTGTAGCTGCTGTTCATCATTTCCATTGTATATGAACAACTCTCACCATAAGCTGACGGGTCAGCAATGTGCTCCTCCATGAAACAGCCAAACCCAGACAGGTTAGTGGAGATCGATGGGATACCCATCACTGTACACTCAGCTGAGAGAAAGATGTGTGCATTGTGTTGAGTAGACGTTATTAATACAGAGTTCACAAACTACCATTTAAAAGTTTGGGCTCAGTAAGACTGTTTCATGTTTTTGAAAGACCTTTCTTTATGCTCACCAAGGCTGCATTTATTTGTATTAAAGGGGTGGTTGACTTTTTTTCTAGGCTTGATTGTGTTTATGGGGTGCAGTCTAACATATGTGTTAATGCTTAGTTTTTTTAAAAACGCATTATTTTTCCACATCACTCTGTCCCTTCTCTGGTAAACACGCTGGACCGCCTCTAGTGCGCGTCTGAATGTCCCGTCCCCCCCCCTGAGCATGTGCTCAACAATGCCATAGTCTATATTTCTTATCAGTTTGAGCCCGATTGAGACCCAGAGAATATTAGTGAAGAAGATTGCACAGAACCTGTGCAAGTACTGCGCTTAATGGTATGTTTGTTGTTGTCTCATACTTTTAGGTATGCTGTTATTTGTAAATGTTATTAAATATACAGATTGACTGAGCTGATGATCTGAATATGAGAGAGAGAGAGAGAGAGAGAGAGAGAGAGAGAGAGAGAGAGCAGGGCGATACGAGGAACAGTATTAAGAACCGCTGCTTTAGAACATTGATTTTGAAACTTGTGAATCCATTAGAATCGTTAGAAGACAGAATCGGGATTCATATATGAATAGATTTTTTCGTGCACCCCTAGTTTTCTCTTCCTCTTCTCTAAAGCAGCGCAGCATGGCCCTGCCCCCTTCGTTCCTTGTTCCCGGGGGCGGGTTTATCTGGGTTTGTGATGTAACGGACCTGGGAAGTAACTCGTTGTAGTCCCTACAAGCCGTTTTTGTAGGCATTAAACTGTCAGAATTTTAAAAGATGATATCTCCGTTTGCATTGAACTTTCAGCGTCGTAACTTGCAGATATTGTTCATGCTCAAACAGCAACATTACACACTAACTTTAAAAAAGTGAAATCGCAATCAACCACCCCTTTAAAAAATACAGTTAAACTAGTAATACTGTGAAATCATGTTTTTAAAATATCAAATGATCATTTAGAAATTATTCTAACATGCTGATTTGGTGCTCAAGAAACATTTCTTATTCTCAATATAAAAACTATAAACATGTGACGTATTTACTCTCACTTTGATAAATATAATGCATGAATTCTGAAAAAAATATTTCTTGTAACTATAACAAGATATATAATTTCTTGTTTATATACTAAACATTTTTTTACTATGTACTATCTACATATATATGCTTGTTATAGCACTTGTGCATCATTGCTCTTTTGTGGATTTTGATTGCTTCCATTGTCCTCATTTGTGAGTCGCTTTGGATATTTAGCGTCTGCTAAATGACTAACTGTAAATGTAAATATATATACACATGGTAAACTGGTAGTGTGTGTAGTTTTACCTGGTGTGTATCCCCAGGGCTCATAGTAGGATGGAAATACTCCAAGATGGCAGCCTCTCACAAACTCCTCATAGTCCATCGGCAGGAGAGGAGAAGTGGAGGAGAGAAACTCTGGATGGAAGATCACCTAGCAGAAGAATATGAGGCATTAAAGGTGTATTAAGTATTTTTTTGACATAACAAATTACCTTTGAATACATCATTATAGTATAGCGTTTGTGTGTGTGTACCTTGACTCTGTCCTGAGCAGTATTAAAGAGGCCGATACGGCGGATGCAGTTGAGGATGGGGTCACTGCTGTCCTCCAGCATGTTGTGAGTGCAGATGGGGGGCAGGCACTGGCGCTGGGTGGCGAAGATGGCACGTTTCATCATGGTGAAGTCCTCTTTATCTAAGATCTTAGACACATCAGGCAGCTGCCCTCTAACAACAAGAAAGAGAGCAATGTCACGCCTCAGAAGAGATGACATAATACAGTCGAAACACAAAAACCAACTCACACTAAAAGTGATTCGTAGAGTTTCTTCCCAAAGCGCTCCTTCACAGTCTGAGCGGTGTCCCTGATAATACAACAAAGATGCCATGTCACAACTAAATGCATTCACCGTTTCAACAGTCCTCGAGTCCAAGTAGAATTTTGGGGAAATAATTGTATACGATTATTGATTTTTTTATCATTTTACCTACTATTTTCAATCAGGTGGCATTATGACTACTATTTATTAAAGATTTAAATAAATATGAATTAATTAATGAATAAACAAACAAATTAATTAATTCCTTCCTACATCACACATCCATCATTCCCAGCAGAATGACAAAAGAAAACCGGTAGTTGTGTTAGGATGCTCTAGACCAGTGTTGTTATTGTTAAGTAAAACTAAAATGATCAAAAATTGTTTAACAATTTTTTTTTATTAAATGCTGAAAATGTTGAATAAATGGGATGCTTAAACTTAAAAACCTGGTAACTAACTGAAAATAAGTTGACAAATAATAATTACTACAATTAATTTTAAATAAATAAGATTAAAAAAACTAATAAATTGCAAAAGCACATAACAAAATTACTAAAACTAATATTAAAGTAAATAATAATAGCTCATTTACAATGTTATTAAATACTATAACGTATATCAATAATTCTAAAATAAATCAGCATTCAACACAACTTGATTGAACTTGGTGGTTTATATTACGAGTAGGTTGAGCTAAACAGTCTCATTCAGGTTAGCAGTCCTCACAGTGCAGTGGTCATGGTTACCAGAGCTGTTTCCGCACGGCTTGGCCCTTCAGGGTCTCCACGTTGAAGTTGTTGGTACGAGCAGGCATGATGAAGAATGCTATTATGGTCACGTCGCTGTGATTCACCTGGACATACAAAAATGTTGTTTCAAATCTTTTCCAACAAAGATTCTTCATCGTGACATATTGAAACATTTTGTGTTCAAATAGACACAAATACGTACCCTCAGCAGGTAATTAAGTCTGGCCAATGCTTCAAGAAAGATATCAGCTCCTTTATTTGAGAATTCATAGCGTCCAGCAATGAAGAGAAACACGGTCTTGTCAAGGTTAAAATCTAAATGCCTGCACACAAAACAACAAGAGAAAACATGCATGAGAGAGAGTTTTGCATAAGGACATGAACATTATTGCATGTCTTATGAGCTCTGACCCGTAGAAATGGCCTCTGACAAACTCCTGGATGCGCGCTTTACTCTGAGCGTGGAGGTTCTGGAACTCGTGCATGGCTGAGAACTTCTTCACATTCAGGCCGTTTGGCATCACAATATCTGACAGAGAAACATTTATGTGGGTATCTTTAGCAAATGGGGTCAAAAAGCAGCAGCTTCCTGCCAAAAGTCCAGTTATGAACTAAATCAGGAAGCATCCACAGTAATGAAATTAAGCCAGAATCCCTTTCTAATACCAGATCAATCTGCACATTTTAAATTCTGTCATCTGACTGATGCATGACTGCTTTGTGTTGCCATTAGAATGTAGAGAAAACAGTACAAGCAGGAACTTCAGTCACCTGGTTTCCGCTTTAGTAAGTGCTCGGCCTCAATGGCGGTGATCTGAGAGACGGTGGTGAAGACGTGTGCACAACGGGCTGCGGAGCGCTCCAGACAGTACCGGTGATAGATCTGCCTGTCACCTGCCTCTTTATCCACATTAAACTACACATGGAGAAATAACCACAGACACTTCAGGAAGCTTTCTTTAAATTAACTCCATGAACTGTTTATCCATTTAGAGCAGTGATACTCAAATCTGGCTCGTGAGATCCACTTTCCTGCAGAGTTTAGCTCGAACCCTGATCAAACTCACCTACTGTGATTTTCTAATGATCCTGAAGACATTGATTAGCATGCTCAGGTGTGTTTGATTAGGGTTAGAGCTAAACTCTGCAGGAAACTGGATCTCGCGAGCCAGATTTGAGTATCCATGATATAGAGCATCATCTTGGTGTCAAACCAAAATGTGCTTAAAAAACGAGGAGGTGTGGCGTTCTATCTGGCGAGGAGATGTGGGTTAAGCAGTATAAACAGCAATGAGGACGTATCATATATCCACAAGAACATATTCTCTCACACAAACCTCAGCGAGGTTGTTGTAGAAGTCAACGTTCCCGGCACACAGGTATCGGCCGAGCAGTGTGGCGTGTGTGGTGAAGATGGTCGCTACAGGTAACTGGCGCTGCCTGCATAAGATGAGCCCCAAACCCGCCAGCCACTCGTGAAAATGCGCTACGATGTGAGGCGGTTCGTCACTCTGAGCTGCAAACTGAAACATATTCAAATTATAATCAATGAGAATTAACAATATGTGTGTGTGTGTGTGTGGGGGTGTACAAGTTCCAAGCTGATGTATCTTTACAAAAAAATGTATTCACTGTATAACCAAAATATAGGAAATAGGCATAAGCACATGGTTATTTACCTTCTATTAAATAACTGTCACTTGTTTTTCCCCATTGAGTTTTGTTGGGAAAATAACATGCATGTTTACACTCACAACATTTATATTAATATAGATATTACAAGACAGAATGACACACACCTCCCATGTTGCTATAGTTAACTCAAATTAAAACTCTTAAAAAGTTGTTGTAAATTCAAACAAAGCCAAAATTATATCTAATATAAATTTTAGATAAATGTAAACATAACTAAAATAAATAATTTTGATGTTATTAACTAAAACTCAATTAAAAATAAATTAAAGCTTAATATAAAAATATATATTGAAAAACGTAAAATACAACAAGACATAAAATAAATAAAACAAACTAAAATTTAAATGAAAACTGAAAATACAAAAATAAAAGCAATTTCAAAATATTAATAGATACTACAACAGTATATAAATCATACTAAAAGAAACCTGCACACCTCTCCCAGTAGCCATGCAGTGAGGAAGCCAAAGAGAATAGCATCGTTAGCCTCTCTGTCGAACCAGGGCACACCGATACCGCAATTCTCCCAGAGTTCACTCTTCCAGCGGTCCAGAGACCAGGCCGTGAAGCCCACGTCTAGCAGAATCACATATGGGGAGCCTTCAATCAGCCATCGGCCAAAATACACCTAGAGAAGAAGGAAATTTGAAATATTGTCACTTCGCTAGAGATTTAAAATGATAACGATCTTCATACAGTTTCGACTCAATTTTTCAATGATTACAATTCAAACTATTGGGAAGGCAACTCCTGGTTTGTTAGTCTGAAGACATCACTGTGTATCAACAGATGAAGCCACTTGGACAAGCTAGCAAACATTTTTAGTTAATACTTTCTAAGAGAAGCCTGGATGTGTGGCTTTGATTTATACAAACTCATTTCTGTTCATGTTGACAGCAAAGTGACCCTGCAATAACTCAGACAGGCACCAATTTACACAGCGTCTCTCAGGGGGAAATTTCCTCAAAGAACTGAAATAGACCTCAGTCTGGCTGTTGGACACTGATATAGCTTTTAACCTTTAATGCACACACACACACACTAGAGAGACGTCACACAAACACTCTCCAGAATGAAGGTTTAGGGTTTCACTGTGGATAAGAGCAGATTAAAATGGGCAGCGTGGTGTCTGTAGGCACATATGGATGGATAAACAAGAGGTGAACAAACCTAAAGCTAGAAAATGCCTTTCTTTTTCAATATTTATCGAAGTGTGTGAATGTGTATACCTTGCACCCGCTGCTGTTCATTTTATCAATGGTTCTCCTGAGTGCCGCATTGCAGGGTTCGATCAGCTCCACTTGCGTCCTGACATTGGACTCCACATACGGGCCCACCAGAAAGTAGTTCTCACCCCATTCCTCGCAGGTCAGACGCGCCTTGGTCTGGATCACCGTGTAAATGCCACCAACTGCCACAAAACGAGAGCGGTACGTTAACCTTTAACAGAGGTTTAGGTCCAGGAAAGAGAAGGCCACACAGCCCTTTGAACTCGACCTCCTTGACCTTTATCTAATCTAGCTGTCAATAATATAGAATATTCACAGAGTGCAGCAAATACCAACACCAGAGTCACATGACTCTTGCGCCCCCGAGTATGTGGATACAGTATCTGTGAACGCTTGGCAGTTGAGTCATGTGGCGTATAGGTTTTTGTGTTGTGACAACAACAGTATCTGGTTTCTCCTTTCCAGAATTGTAGATGATCATAGACTGTTCAACCTAATAACTCTCATAAAGTCTTTCAAAATAATTAAAATAAAAAATACATTGGTCTTTTTATCAATTTTACTGTTGGTTAATACTTACATTATATCAAAAGCCTCTTGTCTCAAATATTTACCGAGTATATTGACACTTTGTTGAAAACTCAATAGTCTTTGTAAAATGCCATTTGAATTGTTTACCAGTCTGGCTCTGGTTATTGAAGCATAAACCTTTCATGAAACAGAAGATAAACTGCAAACGGTCAAATATTATAACCCTTAAACTATTTATCTCCCACTTGGTGCTCAATTCTAACAGAGAGTAAAAAACAATTAACAGTTTTAAAAATGTAATTAGGTCAGGAGAATAAACTGGAAATATACTTTCAATACATTCTCACAGTATTCTCCCTATAGTCCTATTTGTTTTCTGTCCACAGAGTAAATGGCATCAGGTGGTTTCAGGTTTCAGATCCATGCTCAAAACAAACATATAATATTACGCCCCCAAAAAAATATGATGATACTTTTTATAGTATCATACTATAGTTCAACTACAATATGATACTTTTTAGCACTTTTTTTGTTAGTGCACTCAAGACATGTCAATGTAACAACAATGCTATAAATATCTTAAAGGGGCAGTGTTTCCCATTCATTGATTTGTTAATTTCTCGTGCTCTAAGCGCCTCCTGCTGGCATAGAATGAATTTGCATACATATACCGCCACACATAAGAGTCCGAGTCTGTGGGAAACACTGAGGGGTCATCGGATGCTAAATTCACGTTACAAGTTGTTTGAACATAAATGTGTGTTGGAAGTGTGTACACACATCCATCTTATAATGATTAAAAAAATTATAATATTCCTATTTTAAAATCCCCTTTCTCAGGGGTCAGCAGAGCTTATTAGCATTTAATGCAACATGGACTAGAACGGCTTGCTGAAAAAAGAGCTGATTTGTACAGGGTAAAAGTACGGTGGCCGAGAGAGCTCAACGCGCTGCAACTTCAGAAAACACATGCAAATAGAAAAAGCACCAGCAAATCAAGGAAATATTTTCATCAGTTTGACAGCAGATGGTGCAAATGCTAACAACACAACCAAATAAATGTTATTTGCAGCGCGTTTCTTTTTTGGTTGTGTTGTGAGCATTTGCAACGTGTGTGTTGTCAAATTGAGGAAGTTGTTTTCTTAATTTGCAGGCGTTTTTTCTATTTGCAGCGTGTTGAGCTCTCTCGGCCACCGTATAATAGGGTGTTTTTTACACAACCATTGAGAAATTTTAACCAAAGTATGTTATAGACTTCATAAAGGCCCTAAAGAATCATATCAACTTGTGGAAAATGGGCATCCGATGACCCCTTTAAAACTAAATTTACACTACTGCTCAATTTATATTTAAATAATCCTTGTTGGTTTATTTATTTAGTTTTTTTTTTTTGGGGGGGGGGGGGTGTTCCACAAAAATATTAAGCAGCACAACATTTTTTGACAATAATGACAATAATAATGAATGTTTTTTGAGCAGCAAATCATCATATTAGAATGATTTCTGAAGGATCATGTGACACTGAAGACTGGAGTAACGATGCTAAAAATACAGCTTTGCATCACAGGAATAAATTACATTTGAAAATATATTAAAATAGAGATCAGTTATTTTAAACTGTTACGATATTTCCAATATTACTATATTTAATTAAATAAATGCAAACTCGATGAGCATTCTCGAAGAGATTTCTTTGAAAAATATTTTACAAATCTTACCGACCCCAAACTTGAATGTTAGTGTAGATCTTTGAATTTATGAGTGTAAATCTCTAGGATGACACATTAGCAATGAAACATCATATCCAAGAAAAGAAACAGGCCTTTCTTACACACCTTTATTAGCGACCTCCCATGCGATCTCGAACAGGACTGCATCCTCCCGATCGAACTCTTCGTCCCAATCGTCCAGGCCAGACAGGGAGGTGACCGACAAACTGCGTGCCAGTGGCATGCTAGGTAATTAAATATAACAATAATATCAATCAATCAATGTTTTTATATTAATAGTTTCATTTGTATTGAACTCCTGACATTTGAACTAATATGTAGGCCTAGCTTACATCCATCATACAAGTGTGAACCTTAAATGATCCACTGCCAAAAGCCATCTACATCAGTATATGACATTCAAGCAAGCACCACACACACTCACACACACACACACACACACACACACACACACACACACACACACACACACACACACACACACACACACACACACACACACACACACACACACACACACACACACATCCTCTCCTGACTCAAAATTATAAATCAACAGCAATTCATCAAAGTGAGTCATCTTCCAACCTTGCTCAATGGCTCTTCCTTTCTCGGATTTACACACAAACAAATTAGAAAAAAGCCTCTTTAGTACGATGAGCACGTGCATGTTCAAATCATATCATAAGTTGAGATATCTACAAATACATTGTGACATTGTGCCTTCACCTCAAGTCTAGGCATGACCTGTTATACATCTCAAACACCATGTACTAATTCAGACCATCACTAACACACCCTCCACTTACAACATATCCTTGAGCAACATGAGGCCTGTTTTACGAGAAGGACAGAAAGCGATTGAGAGATGAGGCTTTATAGTCCCTATAAACCCAGAGAGGCTTCATGACATAACGGTACTTTAAGGTCCTCTAGTCAATACAACATAAACACACCTTCACGCAGTGGCCACATGAATTATGAAGCCACTATGTAGCATTCCTCGGTGTTAGTAAGTTGCCATTCATAACTGAGACGCAGTATATAATAGTCTCTCTCTCACCCTCACTCTCTCACTCAGACGCAGAAGAGCGTACGTGCGCGCTGACCACACAGGAGCAGTCAAACGCAGAACGTCACAGTCGCCATAACAACAGAACAAGTAAAGCTATTCCTGGACATAAATATGAAAGTGCATAAAATACATGGGTGCACGACATCAAAAATGTCGCAAGCTTTTCCTCTGCACGCTCGAGGAAGGACGGACTGGTAGGCTGTAAAAGTGGGTTTGACCCGGGTAAACGAAGAGCACCGCGCGTGACAGGAATCACGGGCTTTGCAGATGGATGGTAATGTTCCTCGACGGGGTTTAATAGTCACGGAATTGTAATTTCAGACTGACAACACACAAAAGCAGTAAGTTATGCACTCACCCTGTGGTAGTTTCTTTTCCTCGCTGAGCGGTGCAAGCCTCACATCTGCTGGAATCAATCACCAGGGGGATGATTTGAGAGTGGGCGGGGCCTCCTGCGCACATTAGCCTTGTATTATAGGACTAATTCGGCTGTCCGTCAGGGTGACAGCTCGCACGCGACAGGGTACGTCATGAAATGTGGGCGTGTCTTATGTGACGCCGACTCCTCCTCCTTGATCTCTCGGTAAATGAAGGAGCAGCGTCTCCTCCTCTCCGCTCACTTCCCCAAGAGATAGGCGTTTACCTGTATGAAGAATTTGATTGGCCAAACAGAATGTTGGGGAAAAATTGCCTCCCTGCTTGTATTTTCCTCTTGCAACTCGCAGGGAAAGTAAGCCGCTGACTTTTGCGTTTTGTACGCATTTTCCAATAGCTGCACACCCTCAGAAACCCACTACTTCCTTGATCAATATAACCAAAGACTATGCATGTACAGTACAGATATAAGACATTTTTTTGTTCTAATGTCTCGATACATGTTTATTTTATATATGTTTATCGACAAAAAAAGTCATATGGGTTTTTTATTATTATTATTGAGATGTTTACATTATTACATCATCTTTCCATTGATGTGTGGTTTGTTATGATTGGAAAATATTTCACTGAGATACAACTATTTGAAAGTCTGGAATCTGAGAGTGCAAAAAATCTAGATATTGAGAAAATCACCTCGTCAAAGTTGTCCAAATGAAGTTCTTAGCAATGCATATTACTAATACAAAATTAAGTTTTAAATTGCAATAGGACATTTATAAAATATCTTCATGGAATATGATCTTGACTTTACTTAATACCTACATTATTTTTGGTATAAAAGAAAAATCGGTCATTTTGATCCAATCAATGTATTGTTCGCTATTGCTACAAATATACAAGTGCGACTTATGACTGCTTTTGTGGTCCAGGGTCACATATATTTTACTATGTTTCAACTATTCTATCCTTTTCCCATTTTATTCATTATTTGTTGTTATTGTTTTATTTTAATATTGTATATTTCTATTTCTTGTAATCACTTGTTTTGTGTATAATGCCTTGGCTATATTGTGTCTGTAAACACAAGCATGATAGTAAAGTAGGCTACTTTAAATGTTTAATTGAAAGGGCAGAGTGGGTATTTACAGCATTATGTTTCAGATAATACAGCAACACATAAATGCATTGGCAAAGACAGAAATTCAGTTGTTGACACAAAACTGTTAATTTTAAATATTAGTATTATCATTGTTTTACGTTGTTGTTACTTTTATTAACATGACTGATAGATTATTTTAGTTGTTTTCCTCCATATACTTATGCTTTGGCAATATTGTATGTAAAACAATCATGCTAAATAAAGTACTTTTTAATGACATGCATGGTATATTAAAGATGTAAAGTAAATATTTGTATTAATTATTATTTATTTATTATTCTTTATAAAATAGAACTTCATATTCAGGTGTAACAGCATCATCAAGTATTACAATAAATATCTAGATACAAATGTGAAAAAGTTCAAAGAGCTATTTGACTGCATTCACATTTTTAAAGTCTATTTTGTGGCTTATCATTTGGACTCACATTAGATCTATATATTTATTGAGCACTGTTTTTTATTTTATTAATTATTTTTTATCGCTCTTCTCAAACACGACCTTCTCAACATGGCAGTCCTCGTCATCCATATACAAGCGATTCACTTCCTACATCTCGACCAATAGCAGTCCTTCGTGGACCCTACGCAGTTTTACCGGGAAAACGGATGTTGCTGCTCATGTTCGGTGGAAACTGACAAGTGGCGGGAGATTTGTGAAGTACATATGTGGAGGAATAGCTATCGAGCTGGAATAAAAGGTGAACGATTATGCATTTGTTCAGTAGCTAGAGTTCGCCTTAATATATGACATTGTCTGATGCAGCTCATTTCGCAATGTCTCGTGTGTGCTACCTCTCTTTGTTGTTTTGCATGTTGCTAACATGTTTTGCTAAGTTTCTTGTTTGTCCAGTTCGCCTAGTTTAGCATTTAATAATCCACAATGTGAACGTAAACATTATGAGCCTAAAACTTGTTTATGCGATCGTTCTGCTGAATAAATGTTTATTTTGATTGCTGAATTATCCGTCAAGATTAATAATAAGCGAAAGAATAACGTTAATTGTGTGCAAAAGTTAAATAACCTGTACGTTGTGTATATTGCTTGTTAAACGAAATAGTGCTGATTATGCACAATACAATAATGATGTTGACCCAAAATAAAGAGACCCAGATCATCAGAAACAATGTTCTAAGCAGAGGTGGAAAGAGTTGTAAAAGTACTTGTTAAAAATTGTACGAAATAAAAGTACCAGTCTAAAAATCTACTCAAGTAAAAAGTAACTCATTTCAAATTTACTCTGATAAAAATATGTTACACAATGGGAGGGACAATGGGAAGACCAAAGGTGTCGATGTTGACCCAAAATAAATAACCCTAATTAAACACATCGAGACCCAGATCATCAGAAACAATAGCTTCTAAGTAAGGTCTAAGTAGGACTAGTGAAAGAGCACGTTTTGCAAATCACTATTGTTTTATACTTCACGTGTCTGTCAAACTCCACAAAACTATGAAGAAACAATTATGCAGCTAATTTGGAAAGACCCTTTACTAATTTGTACGCCTGTTTACTTAACCCCGCCCATTTTATGCAAATGACCTTAACGTGCTGTCACGCGCTCCACTGTAATGTTATTCTTTAAGGTTGTTTTGATGTTGTTCTTTATTTTTGAGACGTTTAATCGCGTGACGTGCGCTGTATCTGCACTTTATTATATTCCTTTATCAAAACTTTGTTACCCATACTGTGTTCAAAACACAGAGATAGACAGAAGTGACAGTTTGTAAGTGTATGATTGGCTCATAAAAAGCTGACATTATTTTTGCAGGGCTGCTTTAGAATGGAGTTTAAAAGGCGCAATGGAGGCCCTTCACAGGCCATGGGCGGGGCTTCACAGGCCAAGAAGGGGAAAATGAACACAGAATGGGAGGATAGTCCCTCCCAGTTTGAAGAGGAACTCGCTCTATTTGATGAAATGGACATGGAGGCGGAGTCAGAGGAGGGGCAAGCAGGTCATGATGTCATTCCAGTGGGTAAGTATGTTTAGTCTGTTTCTTTGTAATTAAATTGCATTTATTATTATACACACAAAAAAGTTTGTCTGCAAAATATTCAAAACAAGATATTAATCCATAAATACAGTTACAGTACAAAATAAAAATTAAGCCAATCCCATAACTATCTTATAGAACAAAAGAAAACAAACCACATTCTAACCTATACATACATTACTAAAAAAACAAAAAAACACATATGATCTACCCTCTTTTGCTCAGGTAACTTATTCTCTACCGATCTTAATCCACGCTGGAAACGACCTCATGCGCCTCCTCTACAACCAAACTCAGACACACTAATTTTCCAGCAGATAGACCTGGATTACTACTTGGGTGAGACGCACATGCGCTGTCACAAATGCACACGTATAAATCCATATACTAGGTCTTTCCCTCAGTGTGTTGTTGTCTGATGTTTAGGATCTTCGGTGGCGGGAATGCCCGGACAGGTGCAGGGCAAAGTGCCCATAGTGCGCATGTTTGGTGTGACGGACGATGGAAATAGCGTGTGCTGCCATGTTCATGGATTCGCCCCGTATTTCTATGTTTCTGCCCCCAACGGTGAGCTGCCAATTACGGGAATGTGCTCCGTGTCACTGAGATGCATTAAACACATCTTTCATGATTTCAACGGTATGTCTATGTCTTTCTTAGGTTTTACAAATGCACACTTGGCTGAGTTTCAGAGAGAGCTGAACTCTGCTGTATTGAAGGATATGCGGTCCAATAAAGACAATATAGCCATCACTGTGCTGGCAGTGGACATCACCAAGAAAGAAAGTAAGTCATCGTAGTGTAAATTTGTGTGTATACACTAGGGCTGCACGATATATTGCATGCGATAATCATGCGTATCTCATCAGTAAAGACGGTTCTGTGATTAGCCGTAAATCTCCTTAAGCTGTTTTCAAATGGAGCGGCAGTTAATACACAGAGCCGTAGATCACTGACAAGCTACACAATCTCACGTTCACGCGTTTGAAAACAGCTGAAGGAGATTTACGGCTAATCACAGAACCGTCTTTACTGATGAGATACGCATGATTATCGCATGCAATATATCATGCAGCCCTAGTATACACTACCTTTCTAAAGTTGGGGTTGGTGAGATTTTCTTATTACAGTCAAAGTTATAATATTGTGAGAGATTATTATAATTTAAAATAACGGTTTTCTATTTCAACACATTACACCAGTCTTCATTGTCACATGATGCTTCAGAAATCAATCTAACATGCCGATATGATGCTCAAGAAACAATTCTTATTATCAATGTTGAAAAAAGTTATGCCGCTTAATGTTTTTGTAGAAATGTGATAGTTTTTTTCAAGGATTCTTTAATAAATAAAAAGGTACAGCATTTATTTTGCATATATTAAAATGTCTTTTAATGTCACTTTTGATCAATTTAATGCATACTGTTGAATAAAAAGTATTTATTTTTTTATTTAATAGTTATTCATTTATTTAAGTTTATTTCTTTCACACTAATAATCTTAACTGACCCCAGCGTTTCCCCTATTTGTGCTAAGGTATGTATCACTATCATGGAAACCAACCTCTTGACTTCCTGCGCGTCACCATGGCAATGCCGCGTATGATTGCCCCGGCGAAGCGTCTTCTTGAGCAGGGCTTTAAATTTGCCAACTTCGCCACCCAGAGCTACCAGGCCTATGAAGCCAACATTGACTTTGAGATCAGGTGTGTGTTTAAAAGTTTCTGAAACTGGTGATGTGGGGTGGACATTGTTTGCTCGACCCGATAAAGCATGTGAGGTTTGCTGCATGTGCGCGTGATGGCAGGTTCATGGTGGACAGTGATGTGGTCGGTTGCTGCTGGATTGAGCTTCCTAAAGGAAAGTACAGGCTGAGGGAGGAGAGGAGTGAAGGGCAGACGGACTCAAAATATCCAGGAAAGGTAAAAATATAAAAGCAATACATCAAGACATTAGAGCATGTAACTGCCACACTCATCAGGCGTGTCTTCACTGTGTTTCTCTCTCAGGTGTCGCTGTGTCAGTATGAGGTGGATGTGGCGTGGAATCACATGGTCAGTCATCCAGCTGAAGGAGAGTGGCAGAGGATCGCTCCTCTCAGAGTCCTGAGCTTTGATATTGAGTGTGCTGGAAGAAAAGGTCTGTCTGCGGTTTTGTTTTGTTTTCTCTCCTTGTTTAGGCTCTTATTCTGCGTTTGATGCGGTGGTTTCAGTGGTAGCCTGTTAAACCATGTGGTAGAAAGTTGTGTACGAAGTTGTGAACCTCACACACTGATTGTGTTGGACCTCAGTATTTCCTTTTGGAAATGTTGGTATCGGTATTATCACTCTTTAGCAATCCACAAGTTCACATTTTAATTGTATTAGATAATATATTTTTTAACAATCAAATACATTTTTTAATATTTAATTTCCAAAACATTTTACGACATTTTTATTGTTAAATAATTAAAAAATGTTACAATTACTTTTTTTTTTTTTCCTGAATCAAATAATCTAAAAACTAATTTTATGCTATTCAAAGAGTTATACAACTAATACATATACTTTAGTATAAGTTTGTGTTGTCTAGTTATTAAACTGACATTATAATTTCCACCCAACTATATTTCTACCAAATTGGGTTTTAGCACTTTTAGAATTTGTCCTTCAGCTTTTTATTTATTTATTTATTTATATATATATTAACCCATTTGTCAGTGTAACACACTACCAAATTAACTTTCCAAGTAGTAAGTAGTAGCCACAGTGTGCCACTTGTGTGCGTGTTTTTTTGTATTAAAGCCTGCTGTGTGAATAACTGAACTGTTTGTGTGTGTTACAGGTGTGTTTCCGGAGCCAGAGATCGACCCTGTGATTCAGATCGCCTCTATGGTGCAGCGTCAGGGAGAGAAAGAGCCGTTTATCCGGACGGTCTTCACCTTACAGAGCTGTGCCAGTATAGTGGGCTCCCAGATTCTCTGCTTTACTCAAGAGAAACTGCTCCTGCAGGTACATATTCACTACACTGACACTGAAATGCTCACATGTGCTTTTCTTTTAAATGTACATGGTGCAATAATAATAATAATGTATATGTGTGATTATCTCAGAGTTGGGCTGAGTTTATAAGGACAGTGGATCCTGACATCATCACCGGCTACAATATCCAGAACTTTGATCTTCCGTACCTCCTCAACAGAGCTGCAACCTTGAAGGTAACTTGTTTTGACACCAAGATTTATGTATTTGTATCTTTTTTTAAGTTTTGTGATGGAAAGTGAACACAGACCCAGTGGGATTCGTGGTGGCACATGTCAGAAGGCTTTATATTATAATTCAGGCAGGTGAATGGTATTGTGAGCCACTATTTTCTCTCCGTAGGCGAGTTTGTTCCCGTATCTGGGCCGTGTGCGGGGCATTAAATCGGTCCTGAAAGACTCTAGCTTCCAGAGCAAGCAGATGGGCCGCAGAGAGAACAAAACAGTCAATATGGAGGGACGTGTGCAGTTTGACCTACTACAGGTACGCTCACTTAAACTCTCAAATTGTGGCATCATATTGATTCATGACTGCACATGCTGTGGCTCACCAAGTTTTTCTGTGTTGTAGGTGTTGCTGAGGGATTATAAACTGCGCTCTTACACACTAAACGCCGTCAGTTTCCACTTTCTGCAGGAGCAGAAGGAGGATGTGCAGCATTCTATCATCACAGACCTACAGGTGCAGCCAATCAGATCTCTGTCCTGTTCTTATAGCCAATCAGATCCTTCAACTCCATCTAAACCAGTTAATAAAAAAATTAAAACCTGTATTTCCTATATCTTTTGTTTTTCTTAGAATGGGAATGAGCAGACCCGCAGGCGTTTGGCTGTGTACTGTCTGAAGGATGCGTATCTGCCCCTGCGCTTGCTGCAGAAGTTAATGTGTGTCATTAATTACATGGAAATGGCCAGAGTTACTGGAGTGCCCCTGACCTACCTGCTCTCTCGTGGACAGCAGATTAAAGTGGTTTCTCAGCTCCTGAGACAGGTCTGCGCATGTCTCTTTGTACCACGTGTTAATATAACAAACCTAGCAAACATTATGCTTAAATGTATTTTCAATGGCTTAATTATAGGCTATGAAGCAGGATCTGGTAATGCCAGTGGTGAGGGCAGAGGGTGGGGAGGACTACACTGGAGCCACTGTCATAGAACCAGAGAAAGGGTTTGTACCCGCTTCCTGTGGGATCATATTTTCATTCTCAAATCAGAGAGCATGTAAATTGCATATCTTGAGGACTAAAATAAACATTGGTCATATAAATTCACTTAAATGCACAATCGTTTCACACTTTCACACACTACTGTGTGTACATAAATCCCACAAAAGACTCAGTAATATATGTATGTTTACATGCTCATGCACTACAAATCACCTTACACTGAATGTTTCTCTTTTTGCACATGCTCAGTATTTGCGAGGCATTTGCACAATTGTACAGTTTTTTTTTTTAGTTTTGTATAGGTAACCACTTTTATATATATCATATGTATAGTCAAATCTGACAGTAGGTCAGTTGTGTATAGGTTTATACTGTTTTACTTCATTGTTGTATGTCTGTATTTATGTAGCATCATGGTCCTGTGAGGCACGACATTTCGTTCCACTGTATAATAATAATAATAATACCTTTTATTTATAGGCGCCTTTCAAGACACTCAAGGACACCGTACAGTAAAATATAAAACACAAGCGTTATAACATTTAACACATTAAACAAGCAAATCATTAAAAGCTATTCTAAACAAATAATTTTTATCTGAACTTTAAAATGGGAAATTGAGTCCAGCTGGCGAATGTGCAAAGATAAAGAGTTCCATAACTTCGGCGCTGTACAACTAAAAGCCCCACCACCAAAGGAACTCCTCTTGAACTTTGGAACAGACAATAAGTCTGCAGAAGATGATCTCAAAGAGCGCAAAGGAGTATACAAACGAAGAAGATCTGAGAGATAACTGTGTGTCCACACATGTAGCGGAATGACAATAAAGCTCAACTTGAACTTGACTTGTTTAAAAGTTAGGTGTCTGTAAATTGATAAAAACGTGACAGACATAAAAGACACTTAAGTTATGAAACGTTTGTATGTTGAACTTTCCATAAAAATATTAAGCAGCACAACTGTTTTCAAAATTAGTAATAAAAATAAATGTTTCTTGAGTTCCATATAATCATATTATTTCGATTTATGAAGGATCATGTGGACTGAAGACAGGATATTGGTATAGAAAATTGTCAAATAGAAAATGGTTCTTTCAAATTGTAGTAAAATTTTACAATATTACTGTTTTATCCTCGGTGAGCATATTTAAAAAAATCTTTCTAACGCCAAATCTTTCACCCGTGGTGTCAATAAATACAAGTGCTTAAGAGAGATTTATTTATTTATTTAATTCATTTCAAAGACTTTCTAGTGGCTGACAACAGATTCCTGCAGTCTTTTCTTTCTGATAGCTAATAAAAAAAGGCCTTAACTAATATTTTGTGTATTATGTAATGTAAAAATGCAATTATAAGGCGGAAAAGTTGAAGCAACATTTAGATTTTGCAGATGATTTGCTTTGAAGTTGATTCAGTAATGTGTGTGTGTGTGTGTGTGTGTGTGTGTGTTTACAGGTATTACAGTGTTCCTATAGCGACTCTGGATTTCTCCTCACTGTATCCCTCCATCATGATGGCTCATAATTTATGTTACACTACACTCCTGCAGAAAAGTCAGGTGGACAAACTCGGGTGAGAGAAGTGTGTGTGTGTTATGTAAAGTGTTAAAGAGATACTTTCTTCAAACTGCCTTTATTTTTCTATTTATTTATTTCCCTTTTGTGTGTGTGTGTGCGCATTTTTAGTCTGGCTCCAGGAGATTTCATCAAGACCCCCACAGGTGATCTGTTTGTGAAGAGCTCTGTGAGGAAGGGCCTTCTCCCTGAGATCCTGGAAAGCCTGCTGAGTGCCAGGAAAAAGTGAGTTCAACAATTAAAAGGAATGGAGATTGTTAAACTATTCACTGCTGATGATGAATAGTTCAGTGTAATTAAACATTTATTATTTTGTACTTATTTTAAAGGGATAGTTCACCCAAAAATGTGAATTCTGTCATTAATTACTCGCCCTCATGTCATTCCAAACCTGTAAGTATCTTCAAAACACAAATTAATATACTTTTGATGAAATCCGCAAGCTTTTTGACCCTCCATAGACAGCAATGCAACTGACACATTCTCAGACCCAGAAAGGTAGTAAGGACATCATTAAAATAGTCCATTTGACATCAGTGGTTCCACCGTAATGTTATGAAGCTACGAGAATACATTTTGCATAACAACTACTTTATTCAATAATTTCTTCTGTTCTGTGTCAGTCTCTGCCGCCATTCACAAGGCACATGCGTGTAACATTAACATTACGGTTGAACCACTGATGTCACATGGACTATCTGGGTCTTGAATGCATCAGTTGCATTGCTATCTATGCAAAGTCTAAGCTTTCAGATTTCATAAAAAATTAAGGTCTTACAGGTTTGGAACGACATGAGGGTGAGTAATTAATGACAGAATTCTCATTTTTGAGTGAACTATGCCTTTAACATTACATCATTAACTCATCAATTCACATCATTCTTTTACCAAGATTTGAATATGAATATATATATATATAATATTAAATTTTGACTCTTTGATGTGCCTGTAGGGCGAAGGCAGAGCTGAAGAAAGAGACAGACCCCTTTAAAAAGCAGGTGCTGGACGGAAGGCAGTTGGCTCTGAAGATGAGTGCAAACTCCGTGTACGGGTTCACCGGGGCTCAAGTGGGCAAACTGCCCTGTCTGGAGATCTCTCAGGTCAGTTTCGGCACTCACACATGGACAAAAACTGTCAGATGGTTTCAAACAGAGATGCTTTAAGATTTTGTATCTGCAGAGCGTCACTGGCTTTGGTAGGCAGATGATTGAACAGACCAAACAGCTTGTGGAGTCAAAATACACCATCTCCAATGGTTTCCAGGCAGATGCAAAGGTATTTAATCACATGAACGTGTTTTGACCTTGCACTAAAAACATGCAGTGATGCAAGTCAAATGTGTTTCAGGTCATCTATGGAGACACCGACTCTGTGATGGTGAAACTAGGTGTGGCCACAGTGCAGGAAACAATGAATCTGGGAAAGGAGGCTGCTGATTGGGTTTCCTCCCACTTCGTTCCACCAATCAAATTAGAGTTTGAGAAGGTACAGAAACAACTCCAAGATTTCACAACAGAATCCATCCAATATTATTCATAATAAGCTTAATAATATCTTTCACACTTTGTCAGGTGTATTACCCATATCTGCTGATCAATAAGAAGCGGTACGCCGGGTTGTATTTCTCTTCTAATGCTGAACATCATGATAAGATGGATTGCAAAGGAATTGAGACCGTCAGACGAGACAACTGCCCTCTAGTGGCCAACCTTATCAACACATGCCTCCAAAACATCCTAATTGACAGGTACAAACAATGAGTGCATTTTTACATGTACTCTCCTAATGCGATTATAATGAGATTTTGACAATATTGCGATTAATCTTTACCTCATTTAAACGCAATACTTCGATTTAAATAATGCGATTAAGCTCATAATCGCAGCAAGCATAATCGTATTAACATAGGTAGTGTACGTAGATTTTAATCGAAATATACAGGCATGGAAACACCTTAATCGCAGTATTGCCGCTCTGACCAAAGTGCGCACTCGCCCGTGATGTACATGAATGACGGGACGCGCACCTGTAATAATATGCAGGTTAGAAACACTTGATGGAGGCGAAGAAAGCATCGCATTTCTGGGGAAAACACAACTCGCTGCCACCAGTCTCTGTTCCTTACCCTCATCCAGAAACGGCAAGAACGTGACGGCAGCGTATAGACAAACAAATTCCATCACATTTATATGGCGCCGAAAAGCGTGGAATACAGTCATACAAAATCATTATGCATTAGATGTAAATAAATTAAAACAGCGGCCAGTAAACACACCTGCTCTTTCTGAGTTGCTGTGCAATGGGGTATGTGAATAATGGCAGTAGAAAAATTAACCACAATTCTTAGCGAATAATGGAAATTGCATGTAAATGGGAGTAAGAGCTTTGCTCTTGATATGTAAACATCATAATGCGATTAAGTCCTTACTCTGATTATTGGAAATAATCGCATTATTCATGCGCATGTAAATGTAGTCATTGCCACACTCAGAAAAACCCCATGTGCTCGAATATGCAACAGTGACGCACAAACTAACATGTGTAAGAGTGAAGACATGACTCTACAAGCCTTAACAAAAGCCTTTTTTGTTTATGTTGTGGTTGCTACATAACTTGCATATACCAACACGCACATTAATTCACATAACATGACGATGTGTTTTGTGTTTCAGAGACCCCGATGGAGCAGTAACTCATGCTAAAGAGGTGATCTCTGACCTTCTGTGCAACCGCATTGACATCAGTCAGCTGGTCATAACTAAAGAGCTCACACGAACGGCAAAGGAGTATGCCGGCAAACAGGCCCACGTCGAGCTGGCAGAGAGGTGCGTGTTTGTTTTTATCATCTGGACTGTTAGTTCGTAAGTGCAAAATTCTCCATTCTGGCACTGAATGTGACATTCACGTGATTGAGACAAATCCGAGGAGTTTTTAATTTATGAGTACCTGAAGGGAACGGTGTATAGAACGGTTTAGATGACAAACATCTGTATGATGCCTGGTGTTTATAAATACAGCTGTTTTGTGCACAGGGATAATCATGGTAACCTCTGTATTTTTGCTTTTCCATAAGCTACTGCCAGAGAGTAAATTTGCATTTTCATTTAGATGGCCATTTTTGTTCAGTACAGGGCTCGTTAGCTAAAACTAAAACCATAAGAAAACAGTTTTGTTACTTGAAATAAAACAAAATTGAAGTTAAATAAAATATTATTTAAAAATACATTTTTCCTTCAGCCAGCTGCCAAGGTTTTTATCATTTTTCAGTTTAACTAGAATAACTAAAACTAAATTAATAAAGTATGTTTATTAAAAAAATATATTATAATATAGCTTATTATATTAAAAAACTATAAAAATGACAAGAATTCCAATTACTAAGTTTTACGTTTAAAGTGAAAAACAGAAAATGTAAAATATTAAACTATACTAGTGAGTCTAAATGAACAGTGGTTCGACACTGGTTTATTTTTGTTGAAATTGTTTATTATTTAAACTTTGTTTAAATCTTTTTTTAAAGTTTTTCTGGTCATTTTAAAGTTTAGGATGTAATTTTCCGAAACGATTGCAGCTGCTAGTTTCAAGAAATGTTTTGATGAAAAATGCAGGCTTTGAAGGTATGCAAGTAATTCACTTGAGCATATAAACACTTTCACAAACGTGGGTTTTAGGATGAGGAAGCGTGACGCCGGTAGCGCTCCAAACCTCGGCGATCGAGTCCCGTACGTCATCATCAAAGCAGCAAAGGGAGTGGCAGCATATATGAAATCAGAGGTCAGTGTGGTGTGTTGCCTGTTAATATGTGGCGGATATCCTGTACTGTAGTTGTTTAGGTTGAGTTATATCTCTCAGGACCCCATCTTTGTGCTGGAGAACAACATCCCTATAGACACACAGTACTACCTGGAGCAGCAGCTGTCCAAACCTTTACTGCGCATCTTTGAACCCATACTGGGCGAGAGCAAAGCTGAGAGTGTGTTGCTGAGTGAGTATCATCTATTAAGCTTTGAAGTTGGCTTGAAATGAAAATGATCTGTATTGTAAATGCATGTTATAGATCTTCTAATGAATGATTATTTCATGTTTTATTTTTATCTTATAATGTTTCATAAAGATGTTTTGTGAAACAATATGCTTCTCTCTGTTGACGCTTGCCAGTGATAATGCTGATTTAAGTTCCACAAATCTTAAGCAGTTCTTGCTTCATTTCAAGTTAGACATCACTCAAAGTAATGACTTGCAGTTTCATGAAAGGGGTTTCATTCAGGTGAAATTTGTGTGCAAAAAAGGTCTTGTTCATTGCCAATAGTGTAGCAATGAATGAAGCACAGCTGACATAGAAGAGAAGTCACTTTCAAACAAAGCAGCTCTCTGTGATCCACTTGAACCCGCTGCAGAACTGATAACATTTTGGCCTTCATACAAAATTCCCAATTACATGGAATCCAATTGGAAAGACTGGGAAAAATTCACCAAACAACACTAAATGTGTGACTTTAAGTGAGCCAGACGTTAATTCAGTGAAGGATTTTTCAGTCTGATTCAAACTCGTCAGACTCTTATGAATGATTCATTAAAGTATTTATTTGTGAAACTGCACTTTTGTTTAATTTTTTTTGTAAAGTGCAGCCAGCATGAGCTTCATAATAGAAAGACGTTTGTATTGTTTTGTGTTATAAACTTTTTCTCATCAAATTCATTTCGAAGTGCAAACAATAGTAAAAAAGGATTTCTTTCAGAAATGAATCCGCTAATGCGTCTGCTTTTTCTGTTTCAGAGGGCGATCACACACGTTGTAAGACAGTCTTGACATCTAGAGTCGGTGGTCTCATGGCTTTTGCTCAGAAACGAAGCACTTGCATTGGCTGCCGGGCTGTGCTCAAAAATGATGGTATGTGTATTAGGCGTGTGTGTGTGTGTGTGTTTTGGTCTCAGTAATACCACAAATCACAAAACTGACGTACTTATCATTTTCTTCTCTACAGTGGCTGTATGTGACTTCTGCAAAAAGAGAGAGTCGGAGCTTTACCAGAAAGAGGTGTGTTTTGTGTTTATATACATGTATAAATCATGGCAAACTTGTCTTCATAAGTTGATCTGTGTCCTTTAGATCGCTCATCTGTCGACTCTGGAGGAGAAATTCTCTCGTCTGTGGACTCAGTGTCAGCGCTGTCAAGGTTCACTGCATGAAGATGTGCTGTGTACCAGGTATTCACACACTAGGCCTGGACAATATCAAATATTCTCTCTAGCATCATTTCTTTGTTGGTGAGAGAGAATACACCAGTGAATAAAACAGTATTTGGTTTTCTTTCTTTTTCAGTCGAGACTGTCCCATCTTTTACATGAGGAAGAAAGTGCAGAAAGATTTAGACGACCAGGAGAAGCTCGTCTCCCGTTTTGGTTGGTGATAGACGACAATCTTTTCTTTTTCCTTCATTCATTCTTCATCTTACCTCAGTGAAGGAGAGTCTGTCTCACTTCATTTTGTAAAGAATCATTTTCTACTGGCTGAATAAATAAATAAAGGGCTTTTTTGTAAAATAGATGTCTTCTCTTGGCTTGATTTAACATATACTTAAATATTTTGTATCATATTGTTTTTATTTTTATTTTATTAATCGCAGATTATAAGGGTACAGCTGTTCCCATAGTCATGAAATACAAATTTATTTCAAGTCATAAACAATTCAATTGTCAATATGTATGAAATAACTGACGACAGGCCATTGAATTAATGAGAAATAATAATGCACACCCGAGGAGGTGATGCCATTACGCTTCGGGGGTGTATTTTTTCCTAATAATTCAATGGCCTGGAGTCAATTATTCCTTACATATTGACAATATCGAATGGTTTATCTTTGAAATAACGGAAATCATTTGGCGAAGTGATATGGACATGTAATGTGTTCAAGACCGGCCTGGATCCACGTTACATTAATCAGAACATTAATCAGCCAATCAGATTCAAGCATTTAACAACCCCGTAGTATAACATGTTTATAATGCTATCATTTGATAGAGATAGATTTTTATGAGTGAAATTTCGATTTTTATCAGAATAAAAATGCTTGTCCAATAATTGCAGTAATGGTGAGATTCAACCCATAGCTTTTGTCTTAAAAGTGATCCTTTACTGTAAAGCTACTTTTGTAACAATGTTTCAGTTCAACAGGGTTCAGTACCCTAGGCAATATTTCAAACCATGCAATTTTCATATATCCCATGCATTGCATTCATGCATGTTTTGGTTTCTGTCATTATATTCCTAAATCCAAGCTATATTATGGGTTATACAGGTATTTGAAATCCCACATGGATAATACCAGAACAAGAATCTTTCTCAGGCAACAGAGGTCGTACAGTGAAATTATAGGTATTAAAAAATTAATATTTCTTGTTAACAGCTCCTCATTGTTTTAACTTAAGCAACTGTTTTTGTCTCTTAAAGCTAAAAAAACTTGTATTACTCCGAGCACTTACCATTTATAGCACATATCTGATTTTTGAGATTTTAGAATGACATTTCAAAAATACACACAAATTAAACTCACTAGATCAGCCTTTGTGATTATATAAAAAAACTGATGCGCCTGCTCTGGTATGACCATAATAGCACATTATATACCCGTTGTAACACTTAAAGCAGATGTACAGGTTTTCTCGATTGCTAACACAATTTTCCAAACCATTCATACAGTTCTTGAAACAAAGACACGTTTCTTGAATCTTTTAACACATTTCACCTGTTTGCACACACGCTCCAATTTGCTCAGTGTTTTCTGCAAAACTCTACACAGGAACACCATAATTTTGCACAGATTTAACCATGTTCTCATTCAGAAAACACAAACACACAATATAACTACCTCAAGAATCACAAAATGAACACGAACAGCACACATTTATCCATGTGTGAACATTCAGTAGCAAAACTGATGACACACAGTTCAGAATCTCAGGATGATATGAACACGAGCACAAGTGATTGTGTGTTTTGGGAAATGAATCCTGATAGTGGGAGACAAAGAGGAATAGGAGGAGAAAATAAAAATGAAGGGGATGAGGTCAAGGGTCATTTGTTGCTGATGAAATATAAAGCATTATAGTTGAGCATGTTCTTGTGGATGGAAGGATCATAATGAAAGCTGCCTGCAGGCTCATACACTTCATCACACTTGCAGTACACAGTAGCAGTATTTCAGATGAGAGGACTTTCACTGTTCTTTGTACTGTAAATACTGTAGCACACACCCTTAAACTCATAACTGTTGAATTGATTTGTAGCCAAGTACTTCTTACATGTATTTGTGCAGAACTGAGAGTCGACTGTCTTTCATCAGAAGACTAGGAAACTGCGATAGTATAACAAATAAGGATATTACAAACACTGTAATGCAACTTGAATTTATTTATTTATTGGTGTACAGTAACTGATAGAATATTCCAGTGTGTGTTTACTGTATATTCTGTTGTTTGGTCTTTAAACTTTTCTCTTCTAGAGCTAGTCATCTACTGTAAGATCACTTTACAGTAATGAAAGTAAACTTTTCTTAAATTGTATTGGTGAATTTTACTGTATCTGCACCGCTCTGTTTATGCTGCCGACTGTAACAGTCAGACTAGCAAGATGTCTCCTGTTTCCCAAAAGCAGGTGTTTGTAACAGTGTTTTGAATTGATCTCACTAGGTGTTCTTTAGGAGAGTAGTCTGAGTATTTGACAGCTTTGTGTGTCATCTGAGGCCAAAGATTAGATTCTGACAAAAGAGAACGTGTTTTTGACAAATGTTTTACTTTGACCTGGAAGTTTGAGATTTGCACAAGTTGGTGTATAGTTTTGAGATTGTGTTTATAGTTGTGAGAAAATGGTGAATTGTTTTTTAGCAATCGAGAAAAACTGTAATAACTGAAAAGTTCAGTTTCAACTACAATTGGAGGTTTGAATATTGAGGAAATCTCACAGTCATCTAGCCAAACGTCTCTTTATTCACAAAACATATAGCTACAGATATAAATGTGGCAAAGGGAATGCATCAATCACAAGTTTTGGTCACACGTTTAGCCTGCCCTGAACCAAAACTATTACTGTCTCTCCTGTCAATCTTATTAAAAAAAACAATAAAACATGTTTTGTCCTCCCAACCAAGCCACATCACAGGTGGGAACAACTGGCATATTACACAATTCATCATAATACATGAAATGTTAATGTGCAATACAATGCTGGTATGTGCACTGAAATGGTTCAATATTATCAGTTACAAAAATACAGGATTTCATCATAAAATACTGCTGGGAAAAGAAAAAGCAAGCTTGATTTTTTTTCTGAATTTCATAATTATAGAATGGCTAAGTGAAGGACAGCCAAGTTTTAGTCCAAGCCATGACAACAATAGTAACCTAGGGAGAAATTATTCAAATGTAAAGTTTCTACAAAGAAAAACATGGGCGACAACTACAGAAACCCCATTTGATGGTGAAATACATTTTTAGCAAGTACTAAAAATATTTTCTGAATAAATCCCACAATGCATGAGGTGTAAACACGTCTTAAGGTGTACAAAACATTATATTAGTGGCTCTAATGTGCTTTCTCACAGGCCACAAAACATTAGGGGACTTCTGAGCTTCCTCATTCCCGACCACCGTTAACAGAACCACACGGATGTGCTGACCGGCTCACAAAGTTTTGAAGAGATGAGACATGATCAGGCTTACTTAAAAAGAGCTACCCATTACCGACTTAAAGTATATCCCTTCACCACTTCTTTAATTTGTTATAAACAAGATTCCTTGCAGCTGTGACTATATACGACTATGACACACATCAGGTCTTTTTAGCACAGAAGGGGAGCAGCAGCTCAAAGTTGACGAGTCCACTTGAGACTAGACGAATTTGAAAATATGTCTTTTCCAAAGCAATTCCACAGTTGCTCGATTCTCGTTGAGGTCTCATGCGCACATACACACAAACACATACAGCAGCCAGTCAGGTTCCTAGTCCTCAAAGGCTGGTGGCGTAAGAGAGAGTGGTAAGAAAAGGAAATGGGGTGTGTATGTACGTGTAATGCTACAGTAGTGTGTGTGTGTGTGTGTGTGTGTGTGTGTGTGTGTGTGTGTGTGTGTGTGTGTGTGACCTTGAGTGCACTGCCATCACGGGGGTGCAGTGCGAGGCTGTACGTGGGTAGCGCTATAAAAGAGTGCAGCGTCTCTGTGTGTGCTTTTTGCTCTTCTTATTGCTGCGGTTCGTCTCCTTGTATCTTCGGATCTCCCGCACGAGAGAGTAAAACGCCTCCTCAACCCCCTGCAGACAGAAAAAGACAAGACAGATTTAGAACTAATGGAGCTAAGGAGAAATCACAAAAGTTTTGGTTGCGTCAAAAATGTCTAATGCACATTATGAAATTACAACCATGATACATTTACTATGATTTGCCCCCAAAAAAATAAACAAAAGCACACTCGTCCTGTCATCGCCGTCATTGTCTTCAGGTTTGCTGACATGTTTCTGGAGGGTTGGGTTTTGGAGAGGGCGTGTGACTGAAGTCTAGTGTAAACTGTTTTATAATCTCAAATCTTATCAAACTGCTGTGAAATATTCTGATTGATTAGCGTGCTCTGTTTCTCAACTATATTCAGTCATCTAATGCAGCCACATTCATATATTAAGGAACATTTACACAGAACACATTCTTGCATTCCACTGCGCTGCTATTCCATCGTTTTTGTAAAATCTCTCACATGACACTACGGTGTTCTAAAAACACAGCACTCGAGCAATTAGTACTTAATCTAGTTGATAACTATCGGTTAAAAAATCCATGCGAGTTTTCAATGGCTGAGTACAATACTCTTCACTGATATACATGTGACAAGAAAGAAAATTTGTTGGTCCTAAATCATTGTAAATGTACATAATGACTTCACTCTAGGCCACAAGAATAAAGATGGAGAAATAGATCAAAACAGGTTTAATGTTGTTCATTCTAGAGTCCGTTTGGTGATCAAATCTGATTCTGCACAGTACTGTTACACAAAGCTCTAGTTTTATTTCAGCCATGATTAATCGGTATCTGTAACCTAGCTATCGCTAAAATTAATCTAGCAATTAGTACAACTGAAAGAATTTGACTACTATGCCATATGCACATCTGCCTTATTAACCTATCTTTTTGTTTTAACCTTTTTTTGTTTAATTTTTATATTGAAATGTAGAAAATGTGACTATGTATGGAAAAAGTTATATAATATAACTTAATATAATCCAACATTTAATTTCATTTTTGGCCCACTGAAATAAACAGTTTGGGTGTAGACCTAGAGTGTACTCAAGTCTCTTTCTACTACTTTGTACTTTGGATCATGTATATCTATTCTCATTTATGTATGTGTGTGTCTGTCTATCTACGGGCGACTCGAGTTAATGAATCCCAGGCCTTTACTGATGAATCCCATTTGATCTCACGTTGGCTGCTCAGCTTTCTATTCATCTAAGAATCCTGAACAAAATGTCTAAATATTAAACAGAAAAACTGTTTCCAATCAGCCTAATGTGATTTCTGAATCACTCTGAAAACTGTAAGACTGCTGATTGATTCATGAATGCTATGATATTTCAAAGTATTATTTGTGAGTGTGTATTGCCTTTTATAACACTAGTTCAATGAAACATTAATCACAACACTTCTCTTCTGTAAGAATCCTGCATTAAATAAACATGAATGCCTACAAAGCTAAATATTGGATATATGGTCTAGGCAAAAGGCATTCCTCCTGAAACAGGTGATATTAAACTGTTACATCTCTGAAAAAGTCAGTGCAGCAGGTAACTGAACGAATCATTTTCGCTGGTAGATTTGATCAAGCCTTTGAACAGACTCTGAATAATTTGCCATACGGCAACTTTAAGCATTTTTAACTTGAATTGCATTACGCGTTGGTAATGAGTATAGTTCCTAGACATATCGGCCTAGAAAATCGCAACTTTTCATTTTTCGTCAGTCTTAGTACACGGTGTAACTACAGAAGAGTCAAGCTTTAAATAGGAAAAATATAACAACTCTTTGGTCATTTTTGAGCAAGATGCTAATGGTCTAATCAGATTCAATGATCTATGCTAAGCTACGCTAAAAGTGCCACCCACAGAACACGGCAGATCGTGCTGTGAAAGGATTCGGAGTTGGACCAACAGCATTATTTGTGAGTGTGACATTGCTTTTATACACTAGTTCAATAAACATTAATCACAACCTTCTTTCTGTAAGAATCATTAAATAGACAAACATGTTTTTGAACTTATTTTAACTTGAGCGCTGTGTTTTTAGAATTGTGCGTCATGTGCGAGATGCTGCAAAAGACGCAAGACTTGAGCGCAATGGTCAAATGCTCCTGGTCTAGCAGAAGTTTACACAGAAAAACAATATAAAAGCAGAGCAGTGGAATGCAAAAAAAAAATGTTTTGTGTAACTTTAAAATCAGTGGCACACACCTGTCGAGTCTTGGCAGATGTTTCAACAAACGGGACCCCGTAACTTCTGGCGAGTTCTTGGGCTTGACGCGCCTCTACAGTACGAGAGGCCAGGTCACTTTTGTTCCCCACCAGCACCATCGGGACATTGTCGCTGTCTTTGACACGGTTTATTTGCTCCCTGCACAGAAACAAAGCACAACACGGTTGATTTTTTCACACAGAGTGATTTGTGAAATTCTACTTGGCCTTTCTCTAGTCCCACAATGGTTTCCTTACTCATCAACTTTAAATCACATAAAAAAAGAAGTTGGTATATTAATGCAGTTCAGTGATGTCATCCTGCTGAATTGACATTTCATTTTTTTAGCTTGAAATCAGTCTAGCAAAACATTTGAATCATATTCTAAGTTTTCAGAAAGGAAAGGAAAAAGGAAATTTGCGGTTAGTCGAAACAGACCTAACCCATCCATCTTGATCATGCAGTCTAGGTCCACAAATCCCAGATATAATATAAGAGTATTCAAAGGACAGTCCACCCAAAAAAATTTATCTTCCATTGTTTTTTGTTTTTTTTGTCCATACAACAAAAGTGAATGGAACACGAAACTGTAAGGTTACCAGCATTCTTCCAAATATCTTTAATGTTCCACAGAGGAAAATAATAAAGTAAATAATGACAATCTTCTTTTTTGGATGGATTATCTTATCGTCTGAAAGACTTCTTGATGTAACCGATGCCGAATATTGTTTATGTCAGTTTGTCCACATGTGTTTGGCTATGTACCTGTATAGATGTACGTCCTCAAAGGACTTGGCGTTGTTGATGGCAAACACACACAGAAAGCCCTCTCCTGTCCTCATATACTGATCTCTCATGGCACTGTACTCCTCCTGACCTGCGGTGTCCAGGATGTCCAGCAAACACGTCTCTCCGTCAATCACAACCTGCTTTCTGTAAGAATCCTGCATGGAATAGACGTGAAAAGAACTTGAGCTCAATTATCATATCTGAGCTTTTACATGCTACGATGATCAACAAAGTATTCGCTGAATAAACTAATAAAAACAAACTAAAATCTTAAATTATCTTCAAGGCATAGTCCAGCCAAAAATGTAATTTGCTTCCTCAGTCACTCCCCCTCATGTCATTTCAAACCTTTATGCATTTCTTTTTCCGGTGGAATATGAAAATATATTTTGGAGAACGTTGATAACCAAACAGTTCTGGCTCCCATTGACATCCATAATATTTTTGTCCATACTATGGAAGTCAACGGGAAACAAAACAGCGTGATTAACAACAATCTTCAAAATATCTTGTTTTGTGTTCCAGAAGAGAGAAATGCATACATGATTGAACTGAGGGGGGAGTAAAAGATGACACAAATTTCATTTTTGGGTGGACTACCCTTTTAAAGGTGAACTCTTACCTCAATAGTGGGGTCATACTCGTCTACAAAGTGATTCTGAATGAGTTGGATGGTCAGAGCGCTTTTCCCAACGCCACCAGCCCCGACAACTACCAGCTTGTATTCGGTCATTCTGGGTGGAAGAGAGAGAAGATGAACGGGGAGAGGGTTAGAAACAGAAAATAGCAGTCTCCAACTTGTGAAAAACATAACCTTTACAGACACAAGGTTCTCACTCTGACTGATACACTTATAGCAGTGTTAAAATAACTGAACACAAGAAAAGATAGGTCACTCTTCACTTTGACTGTATGGAAAACACACTGAAGGTGAATGGTGACGGAGGCAGTCATTCTGCGTAACATCTCCTTTTGCGTTGCACGGAAGAAAGAAAAGTGGGCTTGGACCAACTTGAGGGTGGGTAAATCATGACACAATTTTCGTTTTTTGGGTGAACTGTTCCTTTAATAACCGGAAAAGGACATGCATATTACATAATATGGTCGACTGAGATTTTAAGTTGCTGCATTATGTCAACAAATCATATTTAAAGACGTTTAAGACTGTGGTTTAAGATAACGTTTAATCAGTTCCTATCACATTTACTTAACGTTATGTTACCCGGCAAGCTCTTTATAGCTTTATCTCAACTTCAATAATCAAGTCCGAAGTTATTTATCGGCGTTATTTGTGTGTTTTACCTCGTGAGTGGTTGTTGAATCCGTTCGGCTCGCCCAAACGAAGCGCTTCGAGATGAATTGGTATTGAATGAAGTCCAAGGATTAGCCCCTGAGCCACATAACGATCGACCAGACAAACTAACCCCTCCCGAGAGTCGAAGACGGGTTGGAAGTGTTCGGGCTGATGCAAATACACAAGGAAAAACACCAACAATTCTTCTTATCTTAACTATGTTTCTCCAGTCTGTTCAAATTTGAAGATAACCCACAAAAATCCACCCGTAGAAGCATTAGCTTCTCTCGGCTAAGACGACTCTCCCAGATTCACTGAGGGCGAGGAGGGGGCGGGATCACTGAAGGAGATGACCAATTAGCTTTAGCCAGCCCGTCGGATTTTTACATTCTATTGGGCGAGGAATAAACGGAAGGAAAAATCGACCAATGGGAGAACAATGCCTCTTTCCAATTTCTCTCTCATGTCCCGCCCCGTGAATATGGACCAATCGTAATCGCGTTACAAGTTAAAAGGCCAAAGACGCACGTCAAGCCTAAAAGTTTCACCTATCCCCTTTTTGTTTTTACTTGTATCTCAAACAATGACTCTTTACATTAATAAATATCATTTTCACGGAATCAAGATTTTAGAAATAGAAATAAAATGCTGTCAACTGGCAGATGATACAACTATATTTGTTAGAGATTCATTAGAAGTTAAAAATGTTATTGATTGTTTAAATACGTTTTCATTGGTTTCAGGGTTAAATTTTGATTTAAAAAGCTGTGAGTTGTTTCCTCTGAAAAAAAAACTGTCGATTTATTGATATTAACCCCTGTACACTGTTTGGGGTATTTTTGGACCCCAGAGGATGTTTGCTGAATTAAAAAAATAAAAAAAATCTTAGTCCAAATGACATGAGACGTTGTACATCTGTCAAAACTTTCTAGATCTTCAAATAAAATAAAATTGGAATGATATCTGTTTTTACCTGAAATAAAGTCACACTCATGTTGTTCGAGACCCCGCTTAGAAAATTGATGTTGCGTCCATACAGAGAGAAATTAAGTGTGCATACTTCAAAACATCCACAATGCAAAATCATCATGGACCCAGAACGATGTTGGCTCTGGGTATGCCTATGTGCTACCACACCCCACACTGAATGTGATGAAAATTTGTAGGGACCACCATAGCAAAATCAGTGCAATGGGCCCAGAATTCCTAGCGACAGCACTGAGAGCAATCACGGTTTCAGGCCCATCCACAGTGTATCACCTTGTATTTACCCCATACTCCTCTTTCCTTACTGTAACCCGACTGAAGAGTGTTTCTCCTCATGGAGCTGGAAGGTTTTCAATAGGCTCCTCACAAATAAGTCCCTCTTCTCCAGGCCATAGATGATGCCTGCAATGTCCAATGTCAGGCCTGGATTTGCCATACCAGAAGAATGTTTCCAAGATTTTAGCTAATGAACACATCCAATATGATGTGATTGTGGATGAGAACCTGTGGCCAAATCCACAAGACAGGGTTGATAAAAACATGGAAGTGCAGTGAGGGACACTCTAGTGACATTTTACTGTAGGCCTACTGTATATCTTTTCTTTTTCTTATATGAAGTTTTTTTTTTAAACCTGTTGCGAAGTTCAGTCATCAATAATTTTCACATTTTGATTAATGATTCCAGTGTCTGTACTTTTTCTCTCTAGTCTATTACAATAATGTATGAATACGGAGAACCATAGTGAAAGCTGCATCATATGTTTTGAACAACTATATTTAATGATTGTACTAACAACTAAACAGTGAAACTATGGGTATATTGTGTGTGGGTGATCTAAAGTAATGTTCCTGTGATATTTCATAACAAATTAGTATTTTGAACCAATGCTTCTGCAAATGCAAGGCTTCTTTAAAGATATGAACGCTATATGCAAAGTTTTGAACATCGGACAGCCTGTGTTACAAATAATGACTGTTTTGAGTTTTGTGTCTAGAGTTTTGAAAAATGACATGAAGGTTCTGTTATTAGTGCAAACCTGATTAAAAAACTGTAATGCTGTCTGCGGAGGGTTTACAATGATGAAAGAATTAACCATGAAAGGATAAACGTCAATTGCTAAAGTCTAATAAAAAATTTCATAAATAAAAATAAAACAATCCCAATAAAAAAATAGTGTAGAGCAACTCATTGTACATTTACATTTAGTCATTTAGCAGACCCAAAGCGACTATATTACACTTACTGTGTAATGTTTTTACCTTTCTTTTATTATTATTACATATTCTTATTTATCTATTTATTTTTTAATATATGTAAATATGTATGTCTATAACTTACTGTTACCAATGGTTTGGCAGTGTATAGCCTTTTACTAAATGTAATTTTTTTACTAATTTAAGTTTCCTCATTTTAACCACTAGATGTCCCTGACAACACAACAACCTCTCTGGTGCAAAGATGCCTTCTCTCTCTCTCTCTCTCTTTCTCTGAATGACAGATGGACAGAGGGATTATCCTGGTGATTTTAGGCAAAGATTAGAGGACAGCAGATGCCCTCTGTGGGTGGAGAGGAGCATTAGGGAGAGTGAATAAAGGTATAAACTGAAGAAAAACCCGATGAGTGTGGCGTGCACGTGGGCAAGTAATCAGAGTGATGCTGGAAATAAATGAAATTTGGCTTGTATTGTAATGCAGATTCATACAAACACATCGCCTACCACACGTCTGCTATCTCGAGCAGTTTCTTTTCCCTGTTTGATCGGTTATTAGTGCAAAGAATAAATAATACACAGCTTATACATTTAGTTAATTTTATTATACACAGGGGATGTTCACATATACAGTTTGTACACATTATATTATTATTATTATTTATTTCAGTTTGTCCTTTAAAGGGAAAACGTGTTTTTGTTTATATTGTGCTGATAAGTCAAGTTACATTTAGGAGAACAAAGAAACAAATGACAGATTTAGGAAATAAGCACAAAAATAACAAACACATGAAGCAGAATAACATCAAATTAAAGGGCAGAATCAGTTGGTCACTAATTAATCATCCTCTTTCATTCCCTAATGCTGTTTTCTGATTGATTCCCTAAGATCTACTGCACTGTGACTGAACGTCCTCTAAATCAATGCTCATGATGAAATCTGCATATGCTGAGAATCAACTTTTCTTGTAATTCACACGGCTTTTTCTGTCTTTGAGTGTGTCGATATATATTTGGACTCATGGTATCAGCATCAGCAATGCCAAAGTCATGGGTTCAGTTCCCATGTATACCTTTTGGATAAAAGTATCGGCAAATGCATAAATGATTACAAGTTTGCCTGGCAGTAATATCACTAAACCTTCCCCATGATAAAATATATTTATCCACAGATTTATTGAATATGTGTGTAAGCTTGTGAAAACGTGTACACAATAATATAGTTCATCAAAGGATGAAAACACGCTTGTGCACTGACCCAATGATGAGGATCTGGGTCATTTAAACTCACACACACGTTCAGTCATGTATAAAGGAATAGTTTAGGCCAACATGGAAATTCAATCACTATTTACTAACCATATTTCTAAAATATATTTAAAATATTGAATATATATAATTTTCTAAATTTCATTTTTGGTGACTGTCCCTTTAAGGATAACATTTATAAGTGCACAAACTTATGATCAACTAAATGTCTTCACATCCATAGATTTGCTTGAACCCTTTTACCATTTAAAGCACTGGATAAAACAAAAGGAGCCGAGCACAATATGGAAACTTACACATACACACTCACCATGAGCACACACACACACACACACACACACACTGTATACTCGTACACCACAACCATCAACATGTCTAATATCGCTGTGTCATTTTAAGTGCATTACAGTGATTTTGGCAGGAAGCCTAAAATACTGAACATATAATTCACAGAGCACCACTGTATTCTCAATCTGAAACACAAATGACTCGCATCAACACACACACACACACACACACACACACACACACACACACACACACACACACACACACACACACACACACACACACACACACACACACACACACACACACACACACACACACACACACACACACACACACACACACACACACACACACACACACACACACACACACACACACACACACACACTTTAGTGTGTATGTTTATAGAACAATCATCACATAATCTGATCATCAGTTTGGAAACTCATTTGCTCTGTTGCTTATTCACACACTCACACATTCACTCACTCACTCAGTCTATTTATTTACTCCGTATTGATCTTTATTCCTTTAACTCTTAGATATAGACTCTGTTTCTTCCCACTATGTGAGCTCTCTCTCTCCCTCTCCGCCATATAAATAACTATTTGTCCCGACCGGTTGAACATATTCTTCTGCTTTATCCCAATCTGATACCCATTCTGCCCCAGCACCTCCTCCGTTCGGACCACCAGCATGGGGATTGTTTATTGCTCCATACTGTCCGCCAGTCCTGTAAAGCTCTTCCGTTTCATTGGCCAGTTCATCCTCTCCCAGAATGCCACACTTCTCCTCACTGGTATCCTCAGCATCCGCCCACGGCTGCTTCTCACCTGATGCAAAGATCCCTGAGAACATAGTCAAATCCGGCATATCAGGAGAGAAATTACAAAAGTAATTTAGAGCATTCATTATATGTGAAATAAAGAGAGATTTAACATGTTTGCATGTTGAAATTATAATTTGCTGAGCACAACATACCATAAAAGATCACACCCCCATAATGCACCAGTGATGCAATGAGGAAGACATACTGCCACTCTTCACGTGTCTACAGGCAAAAATACATACATGCATTAATAAAGCCAATTAACAACAGTATAAACTATAGAAATCAATTATTTGACATGTGAAGGTTGTGTGGTATTAGTATGTACCTTATGTTTGGTCATGGCTCCAACTATGAGAGGACACACCATTCCTGACAAAGTTCCCACTCCATTGGAGATTCCCATCAGGATGCTGGCATAGCGTGGAGCAATGTCAAGATGATTCACGTTAAACCCTGAAAGGGAAAGAGAAAAGTCTTTTTCATGCATGCATCTTAACAAGTATCTAAAACTGCTAATTCATATCTTGCCTAAACTGCGACTTTAATTCTCATAATTGAGACCTTATATTTACATTTGCATTTACATTTATGCATTTAGCAGACGCTTTTATCCAAAGAGACTAACAGTGTATTCAGGCTATACAGTATTATTTTTATTGTCAGTATGAGACAAAATCTCACAATCACACTTTTTTTAATGTGACTTTAAATTTTGTAATTGTGACTTTATGGCTCACAATGTTATTTCATATTTTACAATGTCACTTTTATTTTTGATTTTATTCATTATCCTACAATTACTTTTTTATACAAATTTTAAAAAGCCAGAAATAGGCTTCCATTGAAGATATAGTACCTGAGAACTAAGGGTAATATTTGGCCTCTATGGATGCAGCACAGTTACATAATATACTGTTTGGGGTCATTACATTTTATTTTTCATAAGTTTGGGGTCAATAAGATTTTTTATTTGTTTAAATAAATTAATATTTTTCTTCTGAAAAGATGCATTAAATTGTTAATGAGGGACACTAAAGACATTTATAATATTACAAAAGATTTCTGTTGAAAATAAATGCTTCTTCAAAACTCTCTATTCAAGAATCCTGAAACAAAAATTATCACGGTTTACACAAAAATATTAAACAGCACAACTGTTTTCAACATTGATAATAATAAGATGATGGTTCTTGTGCACCAAATCAGCATTTTAAAGGATCATGTGACACTGAAGGCTGGAGTAATGATGATGAAAACTCACTTGAAAACTATTCTAGATTTTACATTTTTTAATTGTAATAATATTTCACAATTTTACTGTTTTATCTGTATTTTTGATCACATGAATGCAGTCTTGATGCGCATAAGAAATTAAAAACATGGAAAAATCTTATTGAGCCCAAAAGCTAAGTGAATTCTTTAGTGTGTTTTGTCTTTAATCTTTTCTTTTACTAACCTGAAATTGCAAATCCACTGAAACCAACCGCCAGTACAAGGAAAGAAATAGCCATTACTTTGGTATGTGAGAAACCAACAACCAAGAGTAGAGTGGCCTCCATTCCAAACCCTAAAACACACACAGACACACACAACAGTACAGTCTGTTGGAAACAACATGCAAGGTTTACTGTGGGTCAGTGTATACCTGTGCCATCCATTTCCTGCATGCTCTGGTGCATCGGTCTCTGTGTTGTGCATGTTTGTATGTTGTGTGTGCAGATGATTGTGAGAGAGTGAGTGTGTCATGCATTGATGCATCAGTGATTATTGCCCCAGCTGCCATTGCAGGACTAGACAAAGCAAAAATAGGCAGATAATCTGACTCGCGTATCACACGCATATACCGTTTCTGACTCTGCACACGCTCATTTATTACATTTATTATAGGGAAAGCTTACCAGCAAAAACACATTAAATAAATTAAATTACAAATAAAGAATTCTCTCATATTATGGGTATTTAGTCAGGTATAGTGCTAAAAGGTAAACAAAAACAAAATTAATAATGTGATATATATATATATATATATAAATCGACATCTTACCTCCACAGTTCATGAGTTTACGGACATTCGTTGTGGTCATTATATTATGTGTTCTCATGTAGTCAGCAAGTTGTCCTCCAATTGGCACGATAATGGTCATCACTAAATGAGGAAGTGCAGACACCAGCCCCACCTGAGCGACAGAAGGAACAAAAAGATTAGTTATTGAACAAAACATCTTCATCCACCTGCACAATATATGTGTAGGATTATATGTGTGCATACAGAACCTGCGTTAAATGTGTGCATACTATGTTTCTCAACTGGTTTTGTTTCAGGACATGCATTTTACTTATAAACTCTTCAAAGGTCACCACAAATTATTTACAAATTACTATATGCTGTTACATTTTATTGTTTATATTTAGCATTGCTTTTTCCTGCAGTCTGCAACCCTTCATAACAGACATTTGATTTATTTTTGGGTTGTGGCCCACCAGTTGAGAAGCACTGTTGTAGAACATCATGAATACTACACCATTAAGTGTGTGTGTGTGTGTGTGTGTGTGTGTGTGTGTGTGTGTGTGTGTGTGTGTGTGTGTGTGTGTGTGTGTGTGTGTGTGTGTGTGTGTGTGTGTGTGTGTGTGTGTGTGTGTGTGTGTGTGTGTGTGTGTGTGTGTGTGTGTGTGTGTGTGTGTGTGTGTGTGCACCTTGCTGATTTCAAAGCCAAACACCTCCTCGAAGTAAGCGGGCTGGCTAATGAGGAGTAGGTAGAAGGTCCAGCTTCTGCAGAAGTTGGCTACGATGATGGCATACACAGGCATGGAGGTAAAGAAGTGTCGCCAGGGAGTTTTAAATTTCTGCAGGATAGCGAAAAACCAGAGGTCGAACATATCCAGAACAGTGCAGCAAGCAGCAATTGGAGAGATGAGAAATGAGAGAAGATTTAGTGTGTGTGTGTGTGTGTGTGTGTGTGTGTGTGTGTGTGTGTGTGTGTGTGTGTGTGTGTGTGTGTGTGTGTGTGTGTGTGTGTGTGTGTGTGTGTGTGTGTGTGTGTGTGTGTGTGTGTGTGTGTGTGTGTGTGTGTGTGTGTGTGCGTGCAGTGCAGTGGTGCTCTGTGAATTATATGTTCGTGCGTGCACTTAAAATGACACAGCGATGACATGTGATGGTTGTGGTGTACGAGTATACAGTGTGTGTGACAGAGGGGAATGTGTGAAATAGTGATTAAGAAAGAAAAATAACGCCCGTGTGTTCACCTGCAGAGGGTTGACCAGGCCGGCGGTTTCCCCGATGGCGTCCTCAATGTACTTCCTCTCCTCTGGTGTGATGGTTGGGTGAGCAGCTGGACTCTCATAGGAAACTAAAATCCAGAAGAGATACCAGAAAATCCCAACACTTCCCTGTGAGGAGAGAAAAGGATGATAAGAATTATAATATATAATGAAAATTGTATATTATATACACACTAAAGTATAAGCTTGGGGTCTGTTTTGGGGGTCATTGGCATGATTTTTTAAATGTTTTTGAAAGATGTTTCTTGCCATCACCAAGGCTGTATTTATTTGTTTAAAAATACAAATACAAATAAAATAACATTATATTTATGTACATTGTGATTTTTGTCATGATCCTTTCTGACAAATTAGAAAAATAAATCTTTTGAATAGTGTGTATATTGTATATTATATATTAAAGCATTTGGTATAACTTGGTTTATTAAATAAAAAAAAGATTTATATTAAATATTTTTGTATATAATTAAAATGACGTGTATATGCTACTTACCATACACATAAAACACTGAGGACCATCCGGTGTACTGGACCAAGACTCCAGCCAAAGGCATTGCAACAACAGCACCGGCATATGAACCTATAACATACAGTTTCTTATTAGTGCTATTCACTAACATTATCATCAGTGTCAGCTTTTTACCAAATCAAATCTTGATTCAAGGTTCAAATAATCACAAAAATAAATTATATTTACAGTCGTGGTCAGAATTATTGGCACCCTTGGTAAATATGATAAAAGAAGGCTGTGAAAAATAATCTGCATTGTTAATCCTTTTATTTTTAAAAATCACAAAAATCCAACCTTTCATTGGTTAATAAGAATTTAAAACAAGGGGAAATATCATTATGAAATAAATGTTTTTCTCTAATACACATTGGCCACAATTAATGGCACCCTTTTATTCAATACTTTTTGAAACCTCCATTTGCCAGTTTAACAGCTCTAATCTCCTCCTATAATGCCTGATGAGGTTCGAGAACACCTGACAAGAGATCAGAGACCATTCCTTCATCCAGAATCACTCCAGACCCGTTAGATTCACAGCTCCATGACGGTGCTTCTTCTCTTCAGTTCACCTCACTCATCTTCTACAGGGTTCAGGTCAGAGGACTGGAATGGCCAAAGCAGAAGCTTGGTTTTGTGCCCAGTGACCCATTGTTGTGTTGTTTTTGAGGTTTGTGTTTGGATTATTGTACGGTTGGAAGATCCAAACATGGCTCACTATAAGATTTCTAACAGAGTCAATCACTTATTGATTTTTTTCTGTTGGTATTTGATAGAATCCATGATGCCATGTGTCTAAACAAGATGTCCAGGACCTCCAGCAGAAATATAGGCCCACAACATCAAAAATACAGCAGTATATTTCATTGTGCACATGGGGTACTTTTTATCCCTGTGTTCACCAAACCCATCTTGAGTGTTTGCTGCTAAAAATCTCTTTTTTTTCATCTGATCATAGAAGCCAGTCCCATTTGAAGTTCCAGTCGTGTCTGATAACTGAATATGCTGGAGTTTGTTTTTGGATGAGCGAGGATCATTTTTCTTGAAATCCTCCCAAACAGCATGTGGTGTGCTGTGTTTGACATTTTGTTTTCTGACCCCACTCAACTGTTTTCTGCAATTCTCCAGCTGTGGTCCTTGCAGAGTCTTTATCCACTCAAACTCTCCTCCTCACCGTGTATTAGGACGATATAGACACACGTCCTCTTCCAGACAGTTTCGTAACATTTTATGTTGATTGAATATTCTTAATTATTGCCCTGATGGTGGAAATGGGAATTTTCACTGCTCTAGCTCTTTTCTTAAAGCCCCTTCATTAATTTGTGAAGCTCAATTATCTTTTGCTGCACATCAGAAATATATTCTTTGTTTTTTCTCATTGTGATGATGATTAAGGGAATTTGGGCTTTGTTTTCCCTCCTATTTATATTTCTGTAGAACAGGAAGCCATGGCTGGATAATTTCATGTTCATAATCACCCTGGAGTGCTCAAAATTTGTGAATATGAATGGGAATATACTTCAGAGATATTTTACTCAGAAGAATTTCTATAGGGTACCAATAATTGTGTCCAACGTGTATTTGATAAAAAAAATATTTCATAATGAGATTTTCCCCCATTTTCAATTGTTTTAGTTCAATGAAAGGTTAGATTTTTGTGATTTTTCTTAATAAAAGATCAAAAGGATTAATAATGCAGGTTTATTTTCAGAGCCTTCTTTGATCATATTTACCAAGGGTGCCAATAATTCTGACCACGACTGTATATAAATTATATTGATTATATTGGAAGGTTTATATAATTTATGGATTCAAATGATTGATAGACATCTTACCACAGAATGCTGTTGTTGCCAATCGACTTCTTTCAAGCGGCGGAGCCCATTTGGCCCAGATGCCGTGACATGCAGGATACGACACACCCTTCCAGTAGAGTAATAAACTGATTTAATATATATGTAACCATGACGTTGACAAAAAAAATCCTTATTTATTTGGACTAAAATAAAACATTAATATTTCAGACTACTTCAGATCCACACAAATCCACGCATGCACACAGATGGCATACCTCCACAAGCCCCTGGCAAATCCGGACCATGATAACACACCCATAGTGAGCTCTTGCTGCTGCTGGGATCAGCATATTCAGCATCGACGTGGCCACGATGGCAAAGCCAAACACCCTGGGACCAAACACGCATGCAGTACAGTCAACCGAGGCCTAATCCCAATGAAATACCATATCTCACCACATGGGGCTGGTTGTCATTTTTCACTGAAAATGTATCAGGGTTGGTTTTTATTTTTGAAAGGCAATCTCTATATATAAGCAAACCTTAAAGTCCACTAGGGTCAAAAAAGGTTTCATTTTTGACATTTGCGGAACACACGCTGTCATTATATAATTGTATTATAATTATATCATAATTATTTCATTATATATGGTTTAGGTTGCCACAATGCAACAAAAGCCAGATCAAAAGACAAAACACGTTTCCATAACTGGACATTTGACTCAATTGGACCCCTTCGACTTAAATACCAAATTTTCATTCATGAAACTCTTCAGAAAACATCAGTTCGCTGATCACATTACCTGTTAGCGGCAAACTTTTGACAGATGAATCCCCCAGGTATCTGTGTGACGATGTAACCCCAGAAGAATGAGCCGTGTATCATCCCGACCGTCTCGGGGTCCCATGTGAACTGAGCAGCCTGGGTGGGAAAAGAGAGAGTCAGACTCCTCGCATCTAACTTGTGTTCGAAAGCTTTCTGTGCAAAATCTGACAATACTTTAGTCCGTTCAGGTTGTAGTCAATAAAAAATTACGCATTATTCCTCAAAGCATCAAAGAACTTGAATTAACCTCAGTCACTTTTTTTGTGTCATGTCACATTTACAAAAAAAAGGGGGGGGGGGGTGCGAAAGAATAAAAGAATCAAGTAGTAAAATAAAAAATATATCAAACTAAATATATAAGTACATAATAACAAAAATAGCCTAGTATTTATAATATTAATAATAACTGATCATCAAAATAAATGTATGAAAATTTGTATAATAATAATATTTAAAAAAAATCTCTATTAATTTTATTTCTCTCAGTCTCTTTGTGAGGTAATCCCACAAAACCTCACAGTGCACACTGTGTGGAGACAAAACTCGAACTGGTTAATGTTAGTAAACTGCGATTTGAAGTGACCGAGTCAATTTGCATATATTTATGAATGCTTGTATTTAAATATTGATGTTATTGACATTATTGGCATAGCATATCAAACTGACAGCAGGCTCTATGTTGTTGTACCTTTATTTCTTATAAACCCTTGTTGTATCTATCCATGCTTAATGAATCTCATTTGTATCTTAATTTTTTTTAAATGTCCCTTAATAAATCCAAAAATGCCCAAATCCAACAATTTCTTCATTCTGTTTCCATTCATTTTCTTAAACTGGAATGGATGCTCTTTATTAATTAAGTTGAATTCCAGCAGTGACACTGACCACTATGACAGGTTTCTTTCCTTGGTAAATGGTGTGGTCGTTGACCATGCTGACGATGGCCACACCCAGGTTACAGCGGATGCCGAATGAGATGCAGAAGCCCAGGCCTGACAGGATGGCCATGATGTAACGACGTGGCAACCCGAAACACGTGCAGTCCACGACGGGAAGCTCCTTCTCCTCCACCAGCTCCGGGCGGCCCTCCGCTGACAGCTCGATAGTCTCGCCATTCTGCTGCCGTTTCTCCAGGAGTCTGGACGTGGACACAGAAAGTAAAGGCCAACATAAGTTCAATTCAAATAGTATTTTCTCAATTCATATAAAAACATTAAACGCTGCACTTAACCCCAGGTTAAAGGAACGCTTCACATAGTAATTTATAAGCAGGGCTAGCATCACTTTTTAGACCTGTTCCAGAGGAGGCTTAGAGCAGCTTTTGCAGTGTAGACAAACATGTACAGTGTTACAGCTAGATGCAGGGGTGCCAAGAGGAGTTTTAAGGGGGTATGCATTTGGGCCCCCTTCTTCCAGTTGAAAGTTTATTTTTTTTTTTATTTTTTTTTTTTGGATGCTTATTAAGAAATTATAAAGAAACGAAATTAGAATAAGAAATTGAAATAATTTATCAGTTAACATTTATATATTTTTCAGGCAACATTGAAATATTTTATTTCAAGTAACTTATTTTATTTCAAGTAGCGAAAATGATTTAGTTTTTTGTTTTAATTTTAGTTTTAGTTTCAATACCATGGCAAAAGCTATTAGCCTAACAAAGTTCAAGCATTATTAAAGACAAGTGAACAGTCAGAAAAAAAACACACACAAATGAACAAGCTATAGCACAAATAAATAAGTAGAACAAAGATACAAATTAAAGATGCTTTAGGTTTTTAGCTTTGCAGGTGTTATGTATTGAAGAGATAGAAACTCTGTTTGCGTGTTGTCAGAGACAGGGCTCACAGAACACACTGAATAAAGTTGTTATTCACATCTTCTTGCACTTGAATAGGTTTACATCGCTTGGACGTTCAAATTGGCAAGGTGTATTTGTCTGTTAAAGCGCAAGAAGATGCGAAAGAGAAACTCAGCTTGGGGCTCGCTGTGTGAGTACTAAATGGAGTTGTTTTTCTCCTAGTCTTGCGCTTTGTGTACTTTTCACGTCTTCTAATGCTTTGAAGTTGATTAAATGTTTAATTTGGTAGAGCTTAATAACATGTGCAAATGCTAAACTTTCATGAGCAGTGGCCCAACTGAACCAGTGAAAAATCTGTCAACTGTCCCGAGCGTCTTTTCCGCTGGCCCCAGGATATCGGGCATCCTTATTGTCGATCCCTAACATTTAATAGTTTTCCTACCTTTTCTTAGTAAGTTATTATAATCAAGGCAGTGACAATAAAGAAATATAAAACCCATCAAAGCGGCTAAACACAGCAACAAGGGAATAGCAGAGTAGAAGTTTTAAATCTGCAGGTTTATTATACATTTTAAAAAAGAGCAAAACTTTTCGAATTAAATCTGAAAACGTCTTGTTTTCACGATTGTCCATTTTCTAGCATTTCATCAGTTTGTGGATCGTGCAAGTTCGCTAACCTGTCCTGTCTCTCTGAGGTCGCCATCGCTGGTGTTGCCGCTGACTTGAATAGGCTACTGACTTTTCGTTCTGTTTTGTCTCTGCAGTGTTGATTGCTTATTTTGAATATCAGAGCATTCCGTTTAATCAAGAGGCAAAAAAAAAGGCATATGCCCCCTCAACGAGTCAAGAATAATATATTTTTATATGCAATACAGTCACACAGGTGTGATTAGAATGTTCGGCACATCACCAGCTGCTAAATTCAAATCTGTGTCTGTGCTTTGGCTGAGCTGAGCCAGATGCGTTTTTTTACATTTACATTTATGCATTTAGCAGACACTTTTATCCAAAGCGACTTACAGTGCATTCAGGCTATACATTTTTTTATGAGTATGTGTGTTCCCTGGGAATTGAACCCACAACCTTTTGCGCTGCTAACGCAATGCTCTACCACTGAGCCACAGGAACACCATTTTTACAGCGCTGCGCATTATAGCCAATCACACACGATTCTGTTGATCTTATGAATTCAATGGCCAATCAGAGGCATTCAGATGAGTCAACAGTGCTGTCTGAATTCTGCTCTCTGGCGAATTCTCTCATCAGTAACAACAAAGTGTAGATGTGCGAACGATGTACGTCAGAGGTTCATTTTACATTGTGAACAGCTTCAGTGATTATAATGGGAGTTTTTGAGAGTGCTTGAATTCTGGCTAAGTGACATAAGTCAGTGATAATGTTCTTTGACAATGTAAATGTTCTCTGCTCTCTTTCTGTACAAAGAAAGTTTTATAATTAGTAACTTACAATGTTTTTATTAAGTTCACATACTTTGCCCATCGCCCCTTGTAGATCAGCTAACATGATCAAGTTACAAAATGTATTATTTACTTACACATATTGGAGAATCACAATATTTCATGTTATAGTTATCCCCAAACAGGAAAAAATTAAATAAAACCAATAAGCCTACATCAGTTATTCAGTGCTGTGTGTCACATGACAAGCATGACGAGGCCCCCTCAAAGATAATGTGCATGACGCCCCGTTCCTCACTTCCTATACTTCACACATTTTAATTATATTTTAAAACAATACTATTAGTTAATGCAGCCCCCTAGCATCCTGGGCCCATATGCCTGGCATACTCTGCACCCCCGTAATGGTGCCCCTATATCTAGATGCTAAGGTCATGTATTGACATAAGTTTGGACATTCATGGAAACACAGCATATTGTATAAACAGTCATTTCAGCTTTTGAAGGGGTTAATTATCAAATTGTTTAGTAAAAACGTAAATTGGAGTGAAGACGACACTGTACATGCCCCAAAATGTTGTGTTGTAGGACACCACAAATATGCAAATAAGAACGTTAACCCAGGGTTTATAAATTTGCGGTGTGAAATGTCAGATTATGAATTTGAATACCACTTGGCCAGGGTTTAGACTGACACATTGACATAACTATTTCAGGTGTGAAAAGCCCTTTAGAGGGTCAAAGGTCAAAAATACTTTAATCCAAAGCAACGTTTAGGCCACGCACTATGAGGATAGTCATGGATTAATCTGAGGTTAAGTGTCTTACTCAAGGACACAATGCTGCATGTTTATGTCTTGCTCCTTGTGGGGTTTAACTAGGTTACTTTTGGTTACCATTCACCCACTAATGAAAAATGTTGCAGCCATGTTAAGTGTTATTGCACCATGTGCTAAGCTTTTGTTTATTCAAATATTTGACGAACCAGTCAGATCAACTATGTTTTATTACACTTAACAGGAGCTAGGCTGTGAAGTCACATCCACTAGGGAACCCTCGTAAGTCATGAAACTACATCACACCTAAAAGCAGGTGGGATGCAGAGGGAAGACACAGAGGGGGAGAGGACATGGAACAAGAATGAGGCGTCTCACTGGATAGCAGTACATGGGAGTCCAGCAGAGACCTAAAGAGAGACCATCTGGGTGTGCAACCTGTCTGCAGCGTTTACAGCCAATAAAACACGCTTACATAGAAGCACACGGGCAAACACTTTCACAGACATATGCTCTGAAGTTTACAATAACTATATGATTTTAATGTGCAGAGAAAATGCTCACCATTAAATCAGTCCTTTACAGGCAGACACCCTCGGTGTAACTATATAATGTCAAAATGTGTAATTCTCACAAATCACACCAAGAATGTAAGGAAAAAAATTCAATGATTTCTATTTCAAATAAATGTTCCATGGTTTTTACATAAAGTAATAATAAGACAGCAATAAGAGTAAATGTTTCTTGAGCAGCAAATCAGTATATCATAATGATTTCTGAAGGATCATGTGACACTGAAGACTGGAGTAATGATGCTGAAAATTCAGCTTTTCATCACAGGAATAAATTACAATTTAAAACATATTAAAATCGAAAACAGCTATTTTAAATGATAATAATATTTAGCAGTAATACAATTTTTACTGTATTAATAATGAAATAAATGCAGCCTTAAAATGTAATATATAGTTAATATAAAATACAGAGAACTCTTCTGAGCGCCACAGATCTCATTCACACATATCACAATATCTATCTTAATCTCTTTCTCCCTCTTTACTTCTTTCTCTTTATTTCTCTCACTCTGTCACTGTTCCTAGCAGATCCCTCATAATCCCTTCAACCTCCAACAACACACACTCAGAGACAAGAGAAGAGAAACGAGAGGGAGATGATTGCACATGTGTGCTTGTATGTTGAGGAGCAGATTATTTCTGCAGCAAAGATGTGCTGTACACAAACTAAAAAGGTGTCTCATGGACATTAGAAAATAGCAATGTGCTTAAATTATAACTCCCATGAATCATGCATGTCCCTCCCCTTCACATTGCCTCTTCCGTCTCTTATCCACTGATAATCTGCGGCCCCACCTTCAGATTAGGATTACAGAAATGATAGATTTCCGGAGATAAATATGAGCAAAAAAAAAAAGAGTGACTGAGTGGAACAAGAGAGAGAGAGAGAGAGAGAGAGAGAGAGAGAGAGAGAGAGAGAGAGAGAGAGAGAGAGAGAGAGAGAGAGAGAGAGAGAGAGAGAGAGAGAGAGAGAGAGAGAGAGAGGAGAGAGAGAGAGAGAGAGAGAGAGAGAGTGTTTGTCTCCGATATAACGCACACACATTCACTCAGGAAGATGTGTAATTAAGGTTAAAGCTAGTTAAAAACAGATTGCTGCAAACAGCAGAACATATGCTACCTACTAATGAGAATGACTGTTGGCTGTAATTAATATTTATTTTACAGTGAATTTTTACCTCTTTAAACCATGTGACCAAAAATAAAATAAAATCCGGGATTACAGATCATGCACTTCTGCATCTCGTTCCATGGTTCATGACGCACCCGCTGACCTGTATGTGTATATGTGTGTGTGTTCAGAGACTAATAAGAGACAGGTGTACCACAGAAGGGGGTGGTATGAGGACCTTGCTACGACAAACACTTTATATGGATAAAAGACACGCTGACAGAATCCTGTCCAATAGCGTCTATTTCTATGTCAGCACATTATAAATATCACACAGTTACCAAAGTTGGATCAGATACAAACACATCTGCATACTCATTATAACAGCACTATATCAGCAAATGTATAATAGTTTTTATTGATCTCATTTGCATATTATAGATTCATCACATTACTTTTTCAAGGCCAGCATGCTCAGGTGTACAATTCTCTTTCACTTTCTGATCAGCATTGACTGCTTTGATTTTGCTTTGAATGTTCAAAGGTTAATATTAACGCAAACTAAAATTCAAACCATTAAAAAACATTTTTTTCTTACTTGAAATAAATAAACGTTAGCTGCTAATAAATAAAAATAAAATACTAAAATATTTATTTCTGCTATTTGCCAAAGGAACATTTATCATTTTATTTATTTATTAAACAATTAAAACTAAATAAATTAAAACTAATAAATACATTTAATTTAAGACGTTTTTCTTATATATACAGGCGCATCTCAATAAATTAGAATGTCGTGGAAAAGTTCATTTATTTCAGTAATTCAACTCAAATTGTGAAACTCGTGTATTAAATAAATTCAATGCACACAGACTGAAGTAGTTTAAGTCTTTGGTTCTTTTAATTGTGATGATTTTGGCTCACATTTAACAAAAACCCACCAATTCACTCTCAACAAATTAGAATACTTCATAAGACCAATAAAAAAAACATGTTTTAGTGAATTGTTGGCCTTCTGGAAAGTATGTTCATTTACTGTATATGTACTCAATACTTGGTAGGGGCTCCTTTTGCTTTAATTACTGCCTCAATTCGGCGTGGCATGGAGGTGATCAGTTTGTGGCACTGCTGAGGTGGTATGGAAGCCCAGGTTTCTTTGACAGTGGCCTTCAGCTCATCTGCATTTTTTGGTCTCTTGTTTCTCATTTTCCTCTTGACAATACCTCATAGATTCTCTATTGGGTTCAGGTCTGGTGAGTTTGCTGGCCAGTCAAGCACACCAACACCATGGTCATTTAACCAACTTTTGGTGCTTTTGGCAGTGTGGGCAGGTGCCAAATCCTGCTGGAAAATGAAATCAGCATCTTTAAAAAGCTGGTCAGCAGAAGGAAGCATGAAGTGCTCCAAAATGTTCTTGGTAAACGGGTGCAGTGACGTTGGTTTTCAAAAAACACAATGGACCAACACCAGCAGATGACATTGCACCCCAAATCATCACAGACTGTGGAAACTTAACACTGGACTTCAAGCAACTTGGGCTATGAGCTTCTCCACCCTTCCTCCAGACTCTAGGACCTTGGTTTCCAAATGAAATACAAAACTTGCTCTCATCTGAAAAGAGGACTTTGGACCACTGGGCAACAGTCCAGTTCTTCTTCTCCTTAGCCCAGGTAAGACGCCTCTGACGACAACTGTAGCCAAATTCCTTGACACGTCTGTGTGTGGTGCTCTTGATGCCTTGACCCCAGCCTCAGTCCATTCCTTGTGAAGTTCACCCAAATTCTTGAATCGATTTTGCTTGACAATCCTCATAAGGCTGCGGTTCTCTCGGTTGGTTGTGCATCTTTTTCTTCCACACTTTTTCCTTCCACTCAACTTTCTGTTAACATGCTTGGATACAGCACTCTGTGAACAGCCAGCTTCTTTGGCAATGAATGTTTGTGGCTTACCCTCCTTGTGAAGGGTGTCAATGATTGTCTTCTGGACAACTGTCAGATCAGCAGTCTTCCTCATGATTGTGTAGCCTAGTGAACCAAACTGAGAGACCATTTGAAGGCTCAGGAAACCTTTGCAGGTGTTTTGAGTTGATTAGCTGATTGGCATGTCACCATATTCTAATTTGTTGAGAGTGAATTGGTGGGTTTTTGTTAAATGTGAGCCAAAATCATCACAATTAAAAGAACCAAAGACTTAAACTACTTCAGTCTGTGTGCATTGAATTTAATTAATACACGAGTTTCACAATTTGAGTTGAATTACTGAAATAAATGAACTTTTCCACGACATTCTAATTTATGTGATTTCAGACACTTTTTTAGCCTACATAATTTCCAACAATCAACAATGACAGTTTTAAAATATTTACATGTTGCAGGATAGCGTTATGATTATTTATGATGAATGTATTACACCATATGACCATCACAGATAAAAAAGCAAAACAAATAAACAATACAGAATTACAAATCATGCTCTAATGCATCTCATATTGTGGTGCAAGATCACGTTACATGGTTCGTTGCTGTTGAAAACTGTATTTAAGAGGTAAGACATGTCGATTTCTGATGACATCAAAGGTCTTTTACGCACACAGACACATCAAACATACACTGACACACATGCACTCTTTCCCATTTAATCTTGCTGTAAGAGGATGAAGGCACAACAGTAAAAAAAATTACATAATCCTACAGTTCTCTCTCCCAGCCCCCTCTCTCTCTGACCATCACTTCATCTATGTTCTGTTCCTCCTTTTATCATCTTGTCTCATTACTCTCCTTTTGTTTCATGTAGAGAGGTGTTCTGAATCTACTCGTCACTCTGACCGTGTTTGGTTAATTTCATGAAAAATTCTGATGATATTGTATAAACGTAAGAGATTAAAACTCATCCACAAATCTCTTTTGCCCCTCCCCTACACATTTCTTTCTGTTCTACCATCAGTGTTGTTCTATGATTTTTATGCCAAACTCCTCTGACCCTCCCCTGCGTCTATTGAACAGATTGAGGTCTCAGTGGGACTGTGTCACCTGGGGAGATACTTCCCCGCTCCCGACACACACACACACACACACACACACACACACACACACACACACACACACACACACACACACACACACACACACACACACACACACACACACACACACACACACACACACACACACACACACACACACACACACACACACACACACACACACACACACACCACACACACACACACACACATGCAAACTTATACACATCCCAGCAGCCTGACCTTCACATGCTTTCAGATAAGCAGTCTAGTCAAGAACAAGAAGAATACAAATGTGTGCAAAATAGTGCCTACCACAGTTAGGAAACATTATAGTACCATTCATTATAATTGTAAATGCACGTTTTAATTTAACTTTTAGTTAAGAACTAAACGTTTCTTTTGAAAGCAGAACGAGTCAGAAATCTGAACAAAATTTGTATTAATACATTTTATTAATTATGGAACAAAGATACTAATGAGTACAAGATGTTTGAGTGTTTCTTCAACTACTGGCATGCTTGATAATATTTTTTTAAACAAATTATTTTTTTCCTAACAATTACATTTTAAAATATAATAGCTGGAGTCACATGATACTCTCGACCTAAGTGGCACAGTTTCGCCGAGCTCCAGCAACCATTGTACCAGTTTCTTATTTTTACATAGAACTGCGTGGCTGTTTCATTTTAATTCTCAGCATCTAACTCCTAAGTATGCCAGGAACCATTCCCACGAGCTCCCAATAAACAGAATAGCTGTAATTTATCAAAGTGTAATTTTGTCAAATTATATAGGCTACTATGTGTGAAAATAGCATTTGAGTTGTCTATTTAGGATCATAAAGCTATGAAATGATCCCTTGCAAAACAAAAGAGTCTTAAAAATGTGTACAATGAATACGGACCATTATAAACACAATGTTTATTTATTTATTTAGTCATTTAGCAGACGCTTTTATCCAAAGCGACTTACAAATGAGGACATTATAGAATGTTGGTGGATAATGATTTTTAAGAAAATTTGGATTTACCTGTGAGCCATATGTTGGTCATTGTCAATATACAATGAAATGTGTGTTCTAAGAGAATTTACTATTTTTTTTTTAAATCCCAGCATCTGTTCCTCAATGAGGAACGACTGAATGTGCAGAGTGAGGTGGAGAGATGGAGTAGATGACAGAGGGAAAACTGCAGGTGTGAGGTGTGTGCTTGCTGGCCTGTGAGGCTGAAACAGTGGGAGAAGGAGAGGCATTGCTGAGCTTTAAATGATTAATCAGCTGCTGATGCTTTCTCTAAAATATTATCAGGGACACAGAGTCACAGCTAAAGACGAGAGGCAGAAATCCAGATCAGCAGTTTGCTTTTAACTCAAACTTTAGTTTCACACTGCACTTAAAGGCACAGGTTATCCGATATAAGGCATCTATTATGCAGACAAAGGTACGATTTATTCGAAAAGTTTTATTAAATTCACTCTCTGGGGAAACTACAGCGCACGTGCAGTCGCGTGCCACCCTTCAATCAATCCCGCGAGATCGCGGAGAGAGGAAGTGATGGGGAGGGGGCGAGTGGGCGTGCAGGGATTTGTCGGGCCGACAGCTGTGTGTGGGTGTCTATGTGTTTCTCATGGGCTATTTTCGAGCTGGATTTAAACGTTTCGTTCCTACCTAAAATCCATTGGAAGAGTATCCTATGCGAAAAAGCGCACGGTTATGCAAAACGTGACTTTGTGATAGGCCTACAAAATGTTGTATTTATTTTATATAGCCTACTTTTTATAAAACAAGACATCGATGTTAGTGGTTATCAAACATTTTTTCCAGGCATTAGATTAACTTTTTTTCTCGAAAGGGATGTACTTTGACCTTTGAGCAGTCCATCCTGTCAGAATTTGCGCCTAAGATGTCGAATTAATAAGATTTAACAAGGTATTTAAAACGCTCCCCGCGCCAGCCAAATGTGCTCAACACCAAATCTGCAATGACAAAATCCTTCCTTCCTAATTAGTTGGAAAAAAAATAGTTTAGTTGAAATAAATGTCTTTATTTATCATTCATTCTTATTACTAATATAAAATAGCCTATTTGTTCTTTTTTTTGTATGGAACGTTTGTATTATGTTTAGTACTAAGTAGGCTACTCGTGTCGTATTGAGACCAAATTTGGCCACTGATTTATCTGAGCGCGGTCCGCTTTATCAACTAGTGCGTGGAATCAGAACGTGCAGATGTCCCGGGACGCGCGAGCTGTGCGCTGATGCGCAACGCCACCTGACGCTCATGTGGAAGAAAAAGGTTCAATTGAAATATGAACTCGCTCACGCGCACAGATACTAGGGAGAGCAAGCCACCAACGCCGTGCGTCGGATGTCTATGGCACAGGGTTAGCCGGGAACTAATCTGATCCATCTGGACAATCTCTTCAATCGGACAGAGTGGACGCATTACGTGCAAACAGATTACATAAGAACACCTTTGACTGAGAGTCAGTCACGACAAGGGTTTACACCTGACGTCTTGAGGCAGGATACACATGCACAGAGAAGGGAACACAAACACTTTTTGGGTACAGTGACCTTATAATACGGTTCCACCAGCATTTTCCCTCAGTAGATAAATACTGTCAGATCCGGTCACCGTCATAAACTCAACGCCTTTGAATTCCAGATATCTTCTCAACACCTCAATTTCGACATAAATCACTTTTGAACACTATGTTTGATCTTTAAACAAGAATACACAGAAGCCAAGAGAGAAATATAAAACAATTAAAGGAAAACTTCTATAAGAACGAGAATGCTTTGAGGATAGTAAGATACTTCCTCACCTGTGTATTTTCCCCAAAGTTTTTCCTGCCTGAGCCTTAAAGCGGTCTGGACGGATCTCCATCCTCGCGACTTCCGAGTCCGACCGGTGTGCTCCTGTCCCGTGCGCCGTGCGCCTCTCTCTCTCTCTCTCTCTCTCTCTCTCTCCTCTCTCTCTCTCTCTCTCTCTCTCACACTCTCACACACACACACACACACACACACACACACACACACACCAACACACACACACACACACACAGAGATTTCCCTTACTATCTGTAGTTTAGTTATCCCCCGCTCTATCTTTATTTTCTCTCTCTCTCTGTCCGTGGTCCAGAATAAGTATGCCTACTGTTTTTTATGGTAGATTTTTATTACATATTTTTTTTCCTGCTTTTTGAACTTGTGAACAACACACAATAACATTTACACAACTGTACAAAAATAAGAACAATAATTGCGACACACACACACACACACACACACACATAATAAAATTGCTAAAACAATATGTATCATAAAGCATGAAGACTTATTGAAGATATTTATATGTAATCAATAAAAGCTTTTTTGTTTAGCTGCTACATCCATCATGTAACTAACCTTTAATACTCTATAGAAGGCTATACCACACAGTCTGTCACCTGTAAATAAAAGTTGTGTTTCTCAGCATCATGTGATGGTCCCTGAGGTCCCTGTGTGAAAGTTCATCTGCAGTCTATCGCCACCTTGCGTTTACTTGAGTGATGTTTGCAGATTTACATAATACTGATCATTTGCCAATTCATTAATAATGAATAGCTTATACAGTTTACTTTTAACTGTTTGCCAGACCATTTAAGATTTCATACAACCTTCTAATTGAAGTCAACATCTAATTCAGGTAAAATTCTTATGAAAACAGACTGAATCAACCTGTCTATATTTTTTGGATGATTACAGTAACAATTTTTTTTAGGTTAAGTATAAGGTATATCAGGTAAAAATAGCTCACTAAGGTAATAGCCATACATTTTCACTTTCCTTACCAAAAAGTTGTATACTTTATAATATATATATATAAGTATATAAGTATATATATGTTTATTTTATTAAGTAAAGTTCAAGTATATTTTAAGTATACTCTATGTAGTGAGTATACAAATATCAGTGTATACTAGTAGTATACTCGTAAGTGTACTATTTCGATACTCCTTAGGACTAAATTGATAAATAAACTATTTATTAATTTGTATATATTTTGTTACATGAATATCTGAACATAGAAAAAACATTCAAAGAAAGAACAGGGTATCTGCTTGTAAACAAACACATTTTACCCCAGCTTCATGCATTACTTTTTTAAACACTTGAATGTGAGTAAGTTTCATAAATAAAAATAAAGAAACAAACAATATTTTGAACAAAAAGCTGAAAAAGACTATGAATTTGATTCTGAATGATAATCAAAACATAGATGGAGCCGTAGCCATAGTGCGCCAGAACGCCCACCACACACCAGCTTACTGTTGGAGAGGAGACATTGATGAAGCCAATCAGCAGATATGGGGATTGTTTGGAGGCCATGATGGTCAGAGGACAATGGGCGAATTTGGCCAGCATGCCGGGATTACACCCCTACTCTTTTTTGAAGGACATCCTGGGATTTTTAATCACCACAGAGAGTCAGGACCTCGGTTTAACATCTCATCCGAAGGATGGTGCTTGTTGACAGTATAGTGTCCCCCGTCATTATACTGGGGCGTTAGGACAGTGGTTCTCAAACTTTTTATATCGAGTACCACCTCAGAAAATATGTGGCTCTCCAAGTACCACTATAATGACCAACATTAAAATACAGTAGCATAGTAGGCCTAACTATTCAACTACAGCTCTGCACAGTTAAAAAACCAGGCAGTTTTATTCCTAATAAGAATATTTATTGTTATCAGCCACATTAACATTGTAAATACACAGTTTGAACATTAACACTGCACAGTGCTTACAAACAGATAAATAAAAAAACGTAAAATAAAAAAATATTACATTAAAATGAGTTGTACCTAAATGTTAAATAAAAACTGTACTGTACTTAAAAATGTCAACAACAAAAAAAGCTTATCTGAAATAGAACCGACACAGACCACAGGGTGAGCACCCCCTGCTGGTCTCACTAACACCTCTTCCAGCAGCAACCTAGTTTTCCAGGAGGTCTCCCATCCAGGTACTGACCAGCTCAACCCTGCTTAGCTTCAGTGGGCCACCGGTCTTGGGCTGCAGGGTGATATTGCTGCTAGCATAGCACACAGAGCATTCACAAGTATAGCTCAAGTACATTTAGACTTTTTTTCTAAGTAGGCTATAAGTCAAGTATACTTAAATGTCATTTTAAGTATATTTCTGAGAAGAACATAAAGCCTATCTCTCAGAAGTACATAATATTTTTTTTATTTTAAACGAAGTAGGCTATACTAATAGCACACTTGAATAAACTTCTTTTTCGTAAGGGTTGGCACAGATGGGTTTTTAACAGAGTTGTGGACTCGAGTCATTTGACTCGAGACTTGACTCGGACTCGAGTACCAAATTTGAGGACTTGTGACTTGACATAATCAATCATAATCACAATCAAAGAAGACTTGCGACTCGACTTAGACTTTGACAACAATGACTCGAGACTTGACTTGGACTTGAGCCCTGTGACTCGGCAAGTCTTTGTCTTCCAAAAAAAGAACAGCTCTGATCAATATAGGCTGATAACTGAAGGGTATGATCACACTGGTGTGATTAGCACAGCTTTAGGCACTGAGCAGAGAGGGACTCGCTAGTGAGCGCTTAGTGTTTTCATCCACATAATGTTTAGGATATTTAATGTTTTAGACATTTAAAATACAGATACTCACTATAAACCATTATAATAATAACAATAAGAAACGCCAATGGATATTGAAACAGCATAATAGGCTAAACCTTTCAAACATAATTAGATTTTTTTCATGTCAAATAGCCTATATAAAATTCACTCTATTCTTTCTGGTTACCAGCCACTCACTTTCATGTCTTTCAAAAGAAATGGATCAATTCACCTGTTGTAAATCCGACAGCTCTTATAGTGCACAAATAGCCCTGAAACTAAGCCATCAGCTGTGATCATTATGAATTATCATTTACTTACATATATTTGTGTATCTATAGCTATACAGTTTTGCCGTGAATATAATTTTGCATGCCTCATTTCTCAAACCTGCTACAGGTGCCAGACATGTTCAGTTTAGGCTTGTGGCCAAGAGACACTCGTAAACTTAACATATTTTAACTCAACCCCTAGAATTAATACAATATTTACATTTTATTTTGAATGTAGGGTAACAACGACAGTGCAGTGCCAGTTAGGCTAACTAGGCTATTATTGCGCTCGTCTCCGTGACAGCATGACATTTGAATGATTTTATTATCAATATTTGTTGAATTAGTAGCCTATATAAGAACATTAATAATATAGAGCTATAAGAAAACAGATCATAATCCAATCCGCCTTTTAATAAACCCATTCACTAATGGTTTCTTATTTTCAGAGGTGTAGTAAATTTAACTAATTACTGAACTTAAGTATCTTTTCGGATACTTCGTAGTTATACTGAGTATCAAACATATTAACAACTTTTACTCTCTACTCTTCTGAATGAGTATCTGTACTCTTTACTCAACTACATTTGAAATGAGTGTTGCAGTTACAAATTACATTTTGCATGGACCTAGCTTTTCTGCAGCAGTTTATTTATGCTACAAGAGATGTGATATCGCCAACTACAGGGCACTGAAAGTACTATATCTTGTGCATTTTGCCCTTACTCACCCAAACTTGTCAACAAGGTTACTTAAGTGGATGCAAGCTCCTTAGCAAGTAGTTGTGAATCACAGGTGTTTTATATGAGATGAGGACATGACTGCAGCTGGCTATGAGGTCGAAACCAGCACATCCAGTGCAAGAAGACTTTGACTTTTTCATTTTACTTAACATTATTTTATTTATCCTTTATACTGCAGAGACCTGTTTGAAGGTTGTTTTTTTGTTTAGTTTTTTTTTTCAATTTTGAGGTGAAACTATAAAACATTTTACAGTTTTGTACAAATATTTGAATTAAACTTCAATGAGGAATTGGACTTAAGTGAACTTATAATCTTCAGTTTTATACATATGACAGGACAGAAAAACACATGATGGTAAACAGAATAAATATTAATGAAAGAAACGTGCTTTCACATCTATGACCAAATAACTTTTTATTTGGTACAGACTATATACAGTGACTCTTCAGCATGGCACAAATTGTGATGGTAATTACAAAATCTTGTTTTTAACACGCATACACACAAACACTTACTCTAAAGTATCCATTCTGTATGTACCGTCAGATTACATTACAACAGAAGAGCATGAATAAAAAGAATACTCACAAATGAAGTAAACATGCAAACACCCCCTATAATGTATACACACAAACCCAAGCATGATCAACAGCATAAATGTTTCTTTTTAAAAAAAGCTTTCATGTTTAGTCTAATGACTAAAACTTCTCTTGATCAGTCTAAAATGTAGACTAAAATCATTCTGGTCTGAGACGGACCAAAAGCGGAGCTTTCTCAACCCTAATAACCATCAAAGGACCATGAAATAAATCTGCAATCTGTAGTATGTGTTCACACACATGATTCAAGCTGAGGATCCACACAGTCATTTATTTGAACTGTTCTGGATTGTTCTTCTGATATCACAGTACAATTCAATGATACTGTAAACCGTGCACTATGAATGTAAAGCCTTTTCTTCCAGTGCAGTCAACGTTTGGCATTATGGAGTCATGGCTTTAATTGCGTTGTATTACATGCACCAGTGGTGTTGTAAAACCGGAAAATGAAAACATATATGTAGATATTCAGAGTGGGTGGGTGATGCTCAATCATGAGCTGTGCTTTCTGTTTGAGCTTTAACCTAATACAGTATTTGTGCAATCTGCGGCATTTGATAGATAATGTATACTATCTTCTGTGGCTTTACTAAAAACATGGTAGTATTTTACTGTCACTGAAAACTCCAAAATAATGTGTATATAATTTATGTTCGATATAACGGTTGACTTTTCATGTAGCTCTATTAATAATATATAACACAACTTTCTCTTGATATCATAGCATTTCCAGGCTAAAACTAGCTTATTAATAAAGTTAACGACTAATAGTTTCATACTCAAAGAAACTTTTAACCTCTAAATACAATTTCCTTGCAGAAAAGTAAAATATTAGTATTCTAGTAACATTGATAATTCTGATACATTTTTAAAAACTGCCTTTTCACCAGCGGTGTAATTTCATGCTGTCCTTTGGAGAAGCTGTAATTTGATATTAATAATTCTAAGTGGCATATTTTTTAAAGGAATGGTTCACTTAAAAATGTAAATGTGCATTTAGCATTACATAACTTGCTCACCAATGGATCTGCAGTGAATGGGTGCCGTCAGAATAAGAGTTCAAACAGCTTATAAAAACATCACAATCCACACAACTCCTGTCCACCAATTAATGTCTTGTGAAGTGAAAATCTGTGCGTTTGTAAGAAAGAAATTCATGAAGATGATTTAAACTTCAAATCTGTTTCAAATTCATCTGCATGTTGCATGGCCTGAGGTTGAGTACATTTTCAGCAAATTTACATTTTTGGGTGAACTGTCCCTTTAAGAGGCACTTTTGGTACAGAGCACATCACTATGTACAAGTAGGGATTCAAGAACATCCACTCCATTAAAAAAACTCCAATACTGATCAATAAATATTCTTGTCTTTTTCTGCTCAAACACCTGTTGATTTAAATTTTGCCCCTGCATTTCCTTACAGCCCAGTGTCTTCCTCTTCCTCTTCCTCTTCCTGTTGCGGGAGAAGCCTGTAGTGTTCAGCACCCAGTGGAAGGAAGGTGGAGAGCGGCCGGTTCCTGTCTTCGTCCAGTGGGGAGTGATGGTCATTCGGCTCTGGCTCAGCGGAATTGCATTTGGAGTATCGTTCTCTTGGAGGCTCAATCTCGCCCTCCTCCACTGGTAAGCCCGGTCCACCTCTGAGGAAGGAGAGCAGGTAGCCAATGGGCACGGGGAGAGATGCTACGATGATTAGCATGGAGAGCATGACCAGAGCCCATCCAGGATACTCAAGCGTAGTTTCAGATCCCTGACAAAGAGACAAAATGTCACCACACTTGGGAAGATAAACTGTAGCAATACGACAAATGTTTTTGTTCATAAAATATAAGTCAATAGGGTCCAAAACAACATTGTAGCCACCATGCAATGACTTTAAAGAACACATCAACTTTAGAACACATAAAAATAAAATGTATCAAAGTTTCCACTAAAACATTTTGTTTTCAACACTGATTATAAGAAATGTTTCTTGAGCAGCAAATAAACATACTCTGATCATGTGACACTAAAGACTGGAGTAATGGCTGCTGGAAATTCAGCTTTGAAGCCCAGGCATAAATTACATTTTAAAACCTATTAACAGTAGTTTTCTATGTTAATGGTAATAATGATTACTGTTTTTTGATCAAATAAATGCAGTCGTAATGAGCACGAGAGGCTTCTTTCAAAAACATTCAAACCCATCATTTTGAACAGCAGCATACTTGTAAATACCAAGACTTTTCAAAAATATATATACACAGGTCTGAAAAAACATGAAGGCGAGTAAATGATGACAGATTTATTTGTCCCTTTAAAGGATTAGTTCCCCCAAAAATGGAAATTCTGTCATTACTCACCCTCTTGTCGTTCCAAACCTGATAGACCTTCGTTCATTGGTAGCTGTATTGCTGTCTATGGAGGGTCAGACTCAGAAAGCTCTCGGATTTCATCAAAAATAACTTAATTTGTGTTCTGAAGATGAACGAAGGGCTTACAGGTTTGGAACGACATGAGGGTGAGTAATTAATGACATAATTTTCATTTTTGGGTGAACTATCCCTTTAAAAGGTATCTACAGTCATCATTCTTTTTTTACACAGGAGTTAGATTTTAATGGTGACAATGGTCCAGCTTATTTGAGAGTGTATAATACCGTGGTGTGGTTCCAAGCTGTGTAAGTGGGCCGTTTGAAGACCATGCGGAGAAGACTAGCAGCCAGCAGTCCCACCATGCCGAGCAGACAAACATACTTCCACAAATAGCGATAAATCACCGGAGGGCGCCAGTGCAGCATCACCTCCACATCATCCAAGAAACTGGAGAACAGCAAATACAATGAGGATCAAAAACTACACATGGCCGATTACACAAACCACATTAACCGCAAGATAATCATCTTAGAAATCTATCATCTCACCGATCAGCACCATAAATCCACGCCACGCTGAAGGTTTCAAAAATCACAACGATGATCAGTGGCAGTGTGGCAGAATAGTCATCAAACATGGTCACAAAATAGTTGCCAGTTCTCTGAGTGAACAGCAGGCCAAAGAGGAAGCCAAGGATACAGCTACACACTGCAAATTATACAAATGATACAGCAAAGTTATGTGACGTTTACAGCCACTGCACAATGTCCTTAAGTATTAGTGTGTTTATTTGTGTGTACCCGTCAGCATGGTCTTGTGGCGCCCCAGCACTCGGAAGTTGTCCATGAGTGGGGTAAGAATCCCCTGCATGGTGCCAAACATGGTGGAAAGGCCCAAATTCAGCAGCATGAGAAAGAACAAAGTCGACCAAAATGGACTTGCAGGAAAGAATGCCATCGCCTCTGTAAATGCTATAAACGCCAAACCTGTGCCCTCCACACCCTAAGAGAAACAGAAACAGGAGCAACGCAGATGGATCGATGGACTCTCACAACTAGAAACTATTTCATTATGAAACACATTTGGATATTGAATATGCACTGAAGCACATGCATATATGTGAATCCCACCTTGCTCATTTCTCTTTCCAGGTCACAGTCAGTAATATTTGAGCCTAGCAGGCTACCATGTTGGCTGTACCATTCTCTGTAGTCTTGAAGAGTCACAGATTTGGGGTCTGAAATGTTGAACCATGGCCACCAATGCTCTGTCGAACCTGTTGTTTCCATTTCTGCCATCCTGGCCACATTACTACAGAGTGATATTAACATTACATGTCATTTCAATATAAAGAGATTATGAAATCGTTTTTAGAAATAGAGAAAAAAGATTATCTGGATTCTATTGTATATAGTGCCTTCCACTAATATTGGCACCTTTGGTAAATTATGAGCAAAAGGTGGCTGTGAAAATAAATCTGCATCTTTATCCATTTGATCTTTCATTCACTCGCAAAAAAAAAATAATTAAGTAAAACAATGGGAAGTGGGGGATGTCATATTGAAATAAAAGTTATGAAGAATTTCTAGGGGTGCCAATAATTGTGGCTAACATGCATTGGAGAAAAATATTTATTTCATAATGTGAGTTTCCCCCACTTTCAATTGTTATACTTGAATGAAAGGTTAGAATTTTGTGGATTTTGTAAATCAAAGATCAAAAAGATAAAGAAGCAGGTTTATTTTCAGTGCCGCCTTTGCTCAAAATTTCCAAGGGTGCCAATATTAGTAGAGGGCACTGTAAATACATCTGAAGGGACACAAATGATGGAAATGAATGGTGAGATGTATCTTTAAAAATTACACTATGTAAAACAATCATATCGCAATGTAAATTATGCTACTGTTCAAAAGTTTAAGGTTTGGATGTTTTATTAATTAATATTTTATTCAGCAAGGATGCATTAAATAAAAAATTACAGTTAAGACATTTATAATGTTACTATGGCAGCTATTATATATATATTCATATAAAAAAAGAAAAAATAATTACTGATCACAAACCTTTGAACAGTGATGTGTGTCCTTTTCACAACAGTTTCATAAATTAAGGTGAGAGATCAAATATAAAATGAACAGATTCTCAGTTACCTTGCAACACAATCCAGAGCAATGTTCTTGGCTCTGAAACCGAGGACCACAAAGACAACCAGAGAGGCCAATACTGAGGTCATGAAGTTGATGCCTGAGACCATGATGGCGTCCCGGTGGCAGTTGTTATGCACAGGATTGTAGGACGAGTAAGCGATCACAGAGCCGTAGCCCAGACCCAGTGCAAAGAACACCTGTGTAGCAGCCTGACGCCACACCTGCACTTCCCCCCAAATCTCCAGCTAATATAGACAAGGAGAAATAGACTACCATTACACAATCACATTTAGATATTGCATTCGACGTGCCTTTGAATTGCACTTTATGGGAGTAGTGTGAGCTCTTGTTGTCACCTTAGGGTAAAACATATATTTGATGCCATCTATAGCGCCGTCCAACATGAGCCCTCGGATTAGAAAACAGATCAGCACAGCGTAAGGAAACACAGAGGAGAAATACATCACCTGGAGAAAAGAAGAGACAGATCATTATCTTTGTATGTTTTAATTTCATCTGTTGATTCAATTCATTTACAAGTTTTGGCAACAATTTTGAATACTCTGGGAACCAAATGTCCCTTAAAGGATACTAAAACATCGCAAAAATAGCAAAACAGCAACACTTAAAAGAAAATGGCTTGATAAAATTGTTATTTATTTACAATGTAAAAAGGTTGATCTGAGGTTAGGGGGTAGAAAGTATCATTAGCTCAGTAACAAACAATAGATTTACAAGAAAAGTCTCCACCATGATAGAGAAACAAACGTGTGCATGTTGTACCTTGGCAGAAGACTTGATGCCCTTGATCATTGCGAGACACACTATAGCCCAGGCTGCAAGCAGGCAACCGGTCATGATGGGGTTAAACTCTCCTGACTGATCTATGGAGTCTGCGATGTCCAGAGCCTTTCTGAACCAGAAATATGAGGTAGGAGAGCTTGCAGCACATTCCTTCACTAAGACAGGAAGATGAGATGTGTTACAACACAGCCGTAAAAAAAACATTTATATCAAAGTCACGCAATACACAAAGAGTATAATTATCAGGGATGAGTGCGAGTAACTGACTAGAGGAGTGCTCATTAGAGGATTGCCAACACTATTCAATTTCTTTACATATTTGAATAGAACAACTCATTTTCATTCATGCCTTTGCCTTAGGCAACAACAAAACGTATTCTTCCATTGAACCCACCCATGACCTAAAGTTTGAAAGCAGTGGGTTTTACTGTTATTTTAAAAACTGGATCTTTTCATTACTACATATCGTGCATTTACTTTTCCTCAATTGATTCAATATTTTTTTTATTTACAGATTTTGCTTGTTTGTTCATTTTTGTGTTTTGGAAACCATTATTGCTGATACAATGCTTTAAAATTAAACTAAATATTAATTTCACATACATATCAAGCAACTATTCAAGAGTTTGGGATCAGTAAGGTTTTTTCATGTTTTTATTTAAAATGATGCTCACCAAAGCTACATTTATTAGTGCAATAGAATTTAAAATAACGATTTTATTATATTTTAATGAGATTGAAAAACTGAATGTTTAGCAGCCACTGTCACATGATCTTTTAGAAATTATTTAAATATGCAGATTTTCTGCTCAGGAAACATTTCTTATTATTAACCATGTTTAAAACAGTTGTAATGCTTAACATTTTTGTGAAAAAACTATTTTCAGGATTTTCAAGGAAAGTTCAAAGGAACAGTATTAATTTAACCATTTTTATTATAAATATCACTTGATGATATTAATGAACTGTCACTTTTGATCAATTTAATGCATGCTTGCTGAAAGTATTCATTTATAAAAAATAACAAAAAAACTTCTTGACCTCAAACTTTTGAATAGAAACTAATTACTAATTATATGTGTATATGACTACAAAATGACTCAAAAATGCCATTGCAAGTGATTATGTTTGTGAGCAACATACCAGTCTGGTTTGAGATCATATCTACAGGACACTGTTCCCATGGCAATGGATACTGGAACGAATTCCCCAAATAGAACAGAGACCAGGCAATGATCACATTATAGTACAGGGCCACGAAGAAACAAACCTGAGAAAAACAAGAGCAGCAGGAAAACGCCTGTTTTAAACCAAACAGAAAAAGTCATTGTCATTCTCTTTACTGGTTCTGTTAGCGAAAGACAAAGTCAGATAACCTCAAATATCATGTAAGATACCAACATTGTGGAACTTGTGATTCAGTCTGATACTGTTATCATACAAGCACACAGGAAATCCCCCTTTATTCTCATACAGAGATGAAAATGCTCCCCCTCCTCACATACAGACACAGAATATATATCAACATGTACGTGTAGATTGCAGCTATTTTAGAAACACTTCTCACGACAGTGAACTAAAGCTGTCTGCGTTCTTTAAAGCTGCCTCAGAATAAAACTGACACTTCTGTTTGGACAATTTCACCCAGCATGACACAATTGTTTTCTCTACATTGTTTAATTTTATTGCATCAGCAGCCACAGAATATTTGTGGCTTTTTTGCCTGTACACAGACACATTTCCTGTTGCAACTAATCCAGGGATTTACAGAAGCTGAAGCCCATAAATCAAGTTAAAAGCATCCCATGTCATGTAACCACCAGACGAAACATGATACCTTTCAGCTTGTTTTAAATATAAACTCATCAATAATATCTATAAAAATGTCAACACAGTATTTTTGTCTATCTTTGTTATAATGTCTACTATGCACTGGAATATATATATATATATATATATATATGACCCTGGACCACAAAAGCAGTCTTAAGTCACTGGGGTATATTTGTAGAAATAGCCAAAAATACACTGTATGGGTCAAAATTATCGATTTTTCTTTTATGCCAAAAATCATTATATGTTCCATGAAGATATTTTGGAAAATTCCAACTGTAAATATATTAAAACTTAATGTTTTATTAGTAATATGCATTGCTAAGAACTTCATTTGGACAAATTTAAATGCGATTTTCTCAATATTATGATTTTTTTTGCACCCTCAGATTCCAGATTTTCAAATAGTATCTCGGCCAAATATTGTCCAATCATAACAAACCATACATCAATTGAACACTTATTTATTCAGTTTTCAGATGATGTATAAAATCATAGATGTAAAAAAATTGACACTTATGGCTGGTTTTGTGGTCCAGGGTCCACACATACATATATATATATACACACACACACACGTGTATACACACGTCTATATGTATATTTGTATGCATACGTATACATAAGCTCAATGTTATAATGCAGTAAAATCATTTTCTTCAAGTACTAAAATATGAGTTTTTCTCATATAGAGAGTGTTTTACCATGCAGCTGGAGTAACCGATGCCGGCGAGGCGAGGTGAGATGTGCTTCCAGACCCCGATGCTACCCTGACGGATGCTCTGCCCAGCGGCCAGCTCCATGAAGAACAGAGGAACCCCGATAATGAGCAACAGCATCACATACAGTAACATAAAGGCACCTGAAGACAGAGAGTGTTTGATTATGTTAACAAACAATTCAAGGAAAAGATCTTGGAGTGCTAAATGCTGAAAGGACCTCCGTTTAGTGATCACAGTGCTCTTTGGTTGGGTTCAAAACTATATATATATATATATATATATATATAGAGAGAGAGAGAGAGAGAGAAAAACAAATCTAAGGCACTTCCTCCAGTAGAAGTGCCTTGGCTTGGATTCGTTTTTCTATAGATATGTAAACAAACATTTAAATTTCACACACACATGCAATGAACAATAGCACCCACCTCCTCCATTCTGGTGGCAGAGATAGGGGAACCTCCAGACATTGCCCAGGCCAACGCTAAAGCCCACCTGGGCGAGCACGTACTGCAGCTTACTGTCCCACGCTGGCCTGCCGTCCTCTTGCCCATCAGCACCTGCAGACCCTTCTTCATCTGCCGCCACCAGAGCCGTGCCTGATCGATTCTCAGTCAATACGCTGCCATCTTCATCATTGGGCAACGGCATCTTCTCCATCTAGAGAGGACAACATTTGACCAGTCAGTGTTATTTTAGTACGATTCATATACTAATATTTTGAAATTAGATTTTATATTTGTATTTTCTGTTTTCATTTTAATTTTAGTAATGTTGTTATGTGCTCATTTTATTTCAGCTTTAGCAATTTTACTACTTCAACTTACTTATTTTAGCCACATTACAATTTTTGTTAATTTCTGTATCTATTTTTTTTTTTTTTCTGCTTTATTTCTATTAATGAAATCTATTTTGAATAGTTTTAGTTACCAATAACAACACTGCTTCCAGCGTAGCTCCTTGTTTTAACCACCATGGAAAAAACAGTGAAGCGATTCGTTTTTATAATGTTCCTTTCAGGTTCCCAGCAATTATAAAACACACACACAAGAGAAAAGAATATGTTCAACATGATGTTCACAGTACATAAGGCACCTTCTTGGACAAGTACACCCGTTTCCCAGAAAACCATGGGGAACCGCTAACCCTCTACTTCTCTTTATCTATCTCTCCACTTCGCTGAGTTTACTTCTCTCATGTTTTCTTGGACTCTCTCCCTCTTCCCTGGAGAGAAGTGAAAGGATTCATTGTGTTCTTTATTTAAGTTGGAGTGAGTAAAGTCAAAAAGTCAAGTCCAACATGCCATCTCCCGGTTTCCCTCCAGCGATCACTTTTCTTCTCACTTCAAGGTAAACAGAAGGTTATGGTGTTGAATGTACAACACTGAGAGCAGAAAACCCGAGTGAAGAGAGTGTAGAAAGACCAAATTCATTTAGTTGCCTTATATTATATAGGTCCATGTACTTGTTTTATTCAACATAATGCATTTAAAAAAAACGTTTAATAATTTATTTTAATCTCTTTTATTAATATAAAATCAGTTTATAATTAGTGTTTTATTTATTGATGGCATACTTTCACTCCTTCTTCGTCACTAACCGGTACAGTACATCTAAATCTCTTCATCTTAGAAATAATCCAGACATTCTCCAGTGGAGATAAAGAGCTCAGCTGAACACAGGCGGATGACAAACATAGAAGAGTTAAAAATGGTGGCTTAAAGTCTTGTTAATTTTACAAATAATAAATGTTTGCATATAGATCGGGCCAAATATTTACAAGTAAACATAAGGCAACCACAACTACAGCCCGCGATCACAATTCCAGCATCAGAGTCCTGTTGGTTCAAAACTAATTTGGACAAAAACTGTATTTCACATGAGATTTATCAACATGCAGAAGCCCTCCTTGTGATTGTGAAACACACAGCCAGGACTGTACAAGACACTTTAAGCCAGTTAATTGCTGTTTATTTCCAACTGTTAGAAATCAAAAGCTCTTTGAGATGTAGCTTGTTTCCAAGCCAAGGCTCCAGACAGATGAGAACTTACTTAATGTTTGGAAATAAATTACAGCATGTGAAGCACAAATACAGTATGACACTGACGTAATCAAACAGCTGTAAAAAAAAACTTATTCTATATAATATAAAAAATGTGGAAAGATTTCATATCGTAGCACCATAAAAAATCACGGTTATAATTTATTATAGATCTAATTTATATTCAAATACATTTTACTGACAATGTTATAGTAACTAATTTAGTTGGCTAATTTAAAGTGAAAAGCACTTTACTGTACTATAAAATGTTCATGTAACCTCTAGTCAAGGGAGTTATTCTACATCATAAGATCTATTTTCACTATTTATTAGGAAAAGTGCTGTACAATACAAAGCATTTGGAAAATGAAAGAAATAGTTTCCAGGACTGACAACATTTTCGTTCTTGTTTTATTGTAAAAAAAATAATGCCTATGTTGGTTATTGTATGTGCTTTACTTGTATGATTAACAATGAACAAATTAAAGGAAAAAATACTTTTTTTAATTAATTTTTAATTGAAATAATCTCTAATGTTGGGTAAATATAAATATATTTTCCACATATTTTTGATAAATGACAAACTTGTCTTTACAATTCAATGCTTTTCAAAGTATAAATGGTTCTGTATGCATGAAAATCCATGTAAATAGTTGCCTCTATATTCATAAAAGGGGATCATCATATGTTGCAGGTATTAAAGGGGTTTAAAAAGGTTGAAAACCCCTGAACTGGGGCATGACAAAGTCATGCGTCTGCATACGGTTTCACGGCTAAAGAGGCTATATGGGTAAACGTTGACTTGAAAGAGTCAGATCTAGCACTATTTACCCACCGTATGAAGCTCGGGGATCTAGTATAGATTTTAATGCCATGTCAGCATCTTAATGAGTTACAAAAATACAAGTGTTGCATAAATACACTTAAAAATAAAGGTGCTTCACGATGCCATAGAAGAACCTTTTTGTCTAAATTGTTAACTTAAAGAATGAACCTTTAACATCTGAGGAACCTTTCCGTTTCCCTAAAGGTTCTTTGTGGCGATAGAAGGTTCTTCAGATTATAAAAAGGTAAGAAAGAGATGCTTCTTTAAAGAACCTTTGACTGAATGGTTCATTGTAGAAACCAAAAATGGTTCTTCTACATCAGGGTTCCTCAAATCTTTCCTTGGAGGTCCAATCTGCTGCAGAGTTTAGCTCCAACCCTGATCAAACACACCTACCTGTGATTTTCTAATGATCTTGAAGACTCTGATTAGCATGCTCAGGTGTGTTTGATTAGGGTTAGAGCTAAACTCTGCAGGAGTGGGCCAGATTTGAGGATGCCTGTTCTATAGCATCGCTGTAAAGAACCCTTTTAAGCACCTTTATTTTTAAGAGTGTATGATGAAAAAAATCGAAAAATTATCTGGTAAAATCTCACTAAACAAGTCGCTAAGTGAGCTAACTACATAAAAATTTGGTCTTGCATTTAAAAAGTGGGACAGTCCAATAAAATATGTTTAATAGAAAGAGGGGTCTTGCAAAACATACATATAGTTGGGCCTTCCTCTGGGATCTAAGCACTCTCCACGGTGAGAGTGGAAAAATACAGTTGTCCAGATCCCTCTCTATAGCAAAGACAGAGTGAGAGAGCATGTGAGAGAAGGAGAAAGAGGTGTGTCACTGCGTCAGAGCGGAGTTGACTGACAAGCGCACTTTGTGAGGTGGAAAGTTTTCAAGGTTTCCGATGCCTCTATGATGATCTCGTGACAGGGTAAACATCTCATCCCTCTCTTGTCTCCGTGCCCTTGCATGTCTGTTTGGCACGACTACTCTGCCAATCACACAAAGAAAGAAAAAAGCTAACTGAAGCTGTGGGAAAGTGAACTGGTTTTATTTGCCTCTTTGTTAATCCCCCAAGTGCCTTTTCTACAAGTGCCAGTGACCACTGATTGAAATATTGAAATTGACACCCTCTCCTTTGCTCCATGCGGGTACCCACACGGTTTATACATTGATCTTGTGTTTCAGGGTAAGAAAGATAAAAAACAACTTCACGTATTACAACTAACAAGTCCAATGTTATAATAAAACAAAAGGCTGCAACAAAAGCTGGCCGTTAATCTTTGTTTTTAAAATACGATTAATATTTCTGAAACTGTAAAAAATTATTTATTATTTGATATTAATATGAAAGTGTATGCATATTCTATACGATTTTCTAAATTGTGCAGCACTTTGTGTCAGCTTCTGTTGCTTTTATTGTGCTATAAACATATATTTTGACTTGAAGTTTAAATTAATATACACAAAGGTATATTTTTGGTTAAGATTTTCTGCAACATCACAAGCTTGGTGCAAATTTTGGCAGCTGATGTTATTTTAGGAACATACCATTACAACCAACCTGGAATATAATATATTACACACCACCAGTGCATTTACACTCTTTGTTTCAGCCTGTAAATAAACAGTAAATACTGAATAAATTAGACAGAATTGATCATAGAACCAATTTAATGTATTAAAGACCAAAACCAGTGACCGAGTTAAGACTTTAATGTAAAGCCTCAAATGCACTTGGACACAATTTGATAGTTTCTTACTCGTTTGTTGGTAGAAACTGGAAAGAAAATCCACACTTGCACATATGTTGAGGAAACTGTTGCAATTCAGTCGAAAAGTTCTCGCTTGCAGCTAATGAGAAAACGTGCAGCAGTTCTTTGACTCTTACCTTGCAGCCCGTTTCGGGGGGGGGGTGCCCTGTAGTAGTTTTTTTTTTTGCTTAACCCGCTGATCTTCGACTCGCAGCCTCTGTGTTATCGATTCAGCTAAAAATCCCGTCGTTCAGACCCACTGCAGTATTTTTACCCCGCTCTTGGGTTGGCTGGGGATCACCACGTTGGAAGGCTAGGCTCCGAATGTAGCCTACAGGGTACTTTAGTAAAAGGCAAATGTAACGCCAGACCCCAGACCTCTGTCATTGGAGAACAACTCATGAGCTTTTTTATCTCTATGTTGTAACGTGCCCTCCCCCTTGACAGCTCTTTGTGTCACATTACAGAACACGCGGTCGGAGCCCCCCTTTTGGGGTCTGCATTCTCTTTAATATCAGAACACCCACCTATATGAACACCTACAAAGTAGTAAGTGTATAAAGTCCCTTAAACTGATATTATATCACGTAGGGAGCTGCTGTGGACAGTAACACGAGAGTTATTAATGGTAATGCATGACTGCTAAGCTCCACCTCGCGCCACGCCTCTTGTTTATATTTTGAATAAGCACATTGTTGTTCATATGCGTTGAGAGCCTATAGAAAGTCTGTGAAGTCTATCAGATATATACTACATCTGCTAAAAGAGCAGAAGTGAAATAGCTAGTTCTTCTAAGAAGTGGCATGTTGACAAGCGTTACATAACTTCACTTATTCTTGCCAAGAAGGCCCATTGCACTTTTGGACATGCGAGGGCGCCATTGCCCCTGAGTCTTTCTAAAAGTAGGCTATTCTGAGCATTATCAGTGTTATTATTGCTATAATGGTTCTTTATTGAAAGGCCTTAGAGTTATACGGATATGGGCATTATTCTGTCTTATTTTGGGACGGGAGATATGGTTTACATCATGTCTGGGATTAAATTGTGAAAGGATCTGACAGTGCTAGAGATTCAAATTTAACCAAGTGAGTCGAATCTTTTGAATCATTCACTGATTCATTCCGTTTTTCTGCAGGCATCTGTTCCACTGACTTGACTTGCAGCATTCATTCGCGTGTGACTTCAGATACCAGAAATAAGCCCATTAGAAGAAACTTAGTGTGAAGCTTAGTTACGTTGTATGCAGTGTCATTATGTTGTTTCTTGTACTTTTTTGTTAAACAAAGGTTTAGGGAATATTGCTTGATAATTCGTGGAGAGGACGACGTCGCAAACAAAGTTGCAGGTTTGGCGGTGTTTTGAAAAATACACAGAGCTTGGTTTACAAATACAAATTGTAGTCCGTTACTGATGCCAAATTACATGACAAAAAATGTAGTTAGTAACGTAATCCATTACATTACACATTTTAGGTAATACAATCAGATTACTTTTTAGGTTACTTTTGACCTAGTTGTTTTTCACATTACATCAAAGGCTTCACATGAGATCCGTGAATGAACTTTTCTTTTAGTTTTTAATGAAAAGATAATAATTAATTAAATCATTAAAAGGAAAATAAGACTTAAAAATAAGTCATTTTAAAATAACATCAATCAAAATACAACACTTACTAAAAAATTAAATATTTAATTTGATTAAATGCATGTCATGTGACCATTAACCAACGTCAGAGAACCGTGAACTTGCAAGTGTGATACTTGATTGTTTACATATTTATTTAAAACCTTCAAGCAAATATATTTATTATATTTACTTCAAGCAAATATATTAGATGAATGCTGTTTAGAGGACATACCTGAATAACGTGATTTTGTGCATTGTAATGTATTTGAAAGAAAAAAGCCTTCCAAAGCTATTTAGTGGTTAAATAACCCACAGACTGATAATTTAAATAAAAATGTACGTGTTCATCAGTAGTTGATGCAATGTTGAAACACTTATTAAATCTGAAATTATCTTTGTAAATCCAGTGGTTAAATGTGAATGTGCACAAAACTGAAGTATAGAAGTTGTAGGCAATATTAGAAAGGACATTTTAAAAGATAAAAAAGAGAAATTAGGAAGAATAAATTAATTATGGATAACTTATTGTTATTATGTGAATAATGTGTAATCAACAAAAAATTAACTGTAGTCTGAGTATTTTCAAATGTAATTGAATCTAATTACAAGTACACACTTTTAGGAATCTGATTATGTAATCCATATTAAATGTAATCAGTTACTACCCAGCTCTGAAAATGGAATTGATGAAAGACTGTACTTTCCACAGTCTAAATGTATGAACAAAGCCATGGAGTCTGACATCATGTCCTGTTTGGTGTGACATCATATCCTGTTTGGTGTCCTAATATATTGTGCATGTTTCCACGGTATAGGTGGATATAAGCAAGTCTTTTTGAGTGGATCATTGAATCATTCACTCAACCTGTTCGCTAAATACACAGAAGTTGTTCACGAAATTAAACAAGTCTTTTTAATTTTATTAAAAGATGTGCATCTACAAATCTACTTAGAGACTGCAGACTAAGTGTTTAATTAATCGTGGCTTTAAAGATCAAAATGCAGATTCGTAAGGTGCAGTCTAGTGTAGCACTTTGAATGAGAGGAAAGAGGAAACGCAGGAACAAAAAGTGTCATGTGAAAAGTGATTCACAGTTCCTGGTAGGATGAACAGCATTTGTGCTCTACTTGGCAAGGCGTCTGAGACAACAGACACAATTCATATCAAAATGACACAATCACTGCAAGTGAGAGGTTATGTAAGTGTGGGAGTGTGTGTTTATTATTTACTTTTGAGAAATTATTCTATATACATTCTATACCTCTTCTGTACCTATAATATCTAATAATATATGTCCTTATTTTTAGCAAGAAAATATAGTTTTGCACAATTTCCAACAACTGAGCAAACTACGGTTTCATAAGAATAATAATATTTCATAACAATGAAATATAATTGCTTGAAAAAGCAAAGCAACAACAATGCATTACTAATACAATCTCTGCATCAAAAGCGTTGCAGTAAGATAATATCACTCTAAATCAGTGGTGTAGTCGGGGCCATACGCAAGTATACGCCGTGTGCTTTCTTTTTTCCTCGGGCTGTTTGCGTATTACGACTTCTAAGGATTAATATTTGCGTATACCCTCGGTATACCCACTTCTTTTGCTTCTCCTAAATGGTGTTCCGTAATACAGTTTGCTTCTCCTATTCTTTGTTGTAATGGTGTCCCATTTTGAAACAGTTTGAAACTGATTCTTTGTTGTAATTGGTGCATTATCACTTCAGCCCATCATCGACTGAGTGCACGTGTCCGCTGCATTGAGAGAACTCGCTCCACTCAATGCCGCTTTTGTTTTTCACCTACGAGCAGGGAGAGCCCACTGGCCATCGGAGCTCTGGGACATTCCCGGTGGATCGGTCATAGTGGCCGAAGCGAGGAAGACCTCTTTGTTTTTAAACACAGCGAACTGCAAAAAGCAAATACTCCAAAGTGTGAATCGGCGCCATGCAATGCATCCGCCAGAATGTAAAGTGATAAACAGCGCTTCATCCATTCAGATGTGACAGAATTATTGTTATAGTCGTGTGATATATGAAACATTAAAGGTTCTGTAGTGAAGACAACAATGTAAACTGCATGAAGGGTAAACAAAACACCAATACATACACTGCCCTCCAAAAGTTTGGAAACGCCCTAGAAAAGTGGGGTTTGGGACAATATTGGCATGAATCCTTTTTAATGTGTGATAATTTTGCAACACAAACTACGAAAACATATTTTATTACATAAACACTGGATACATGGAAACTCTATAAAATGGGCTAAACAAGCAATCTGATTGGTAAGAGCTATTTGTAAACTATCTGACCTAAATTGTGTTCTAATTGGTTCATTGTATTCTAAACTTAATTGGCAATCAATTGTTGAAGCTATTAAGGTGTGCTGACCCAAACATCTTTTAAAACCCTGGGCCAAGTTTAAACCAGTAACCAGGCATCACAGCTGGAAAAGGGGCATGTCTGACTTTGACATGTATATATTGCCATTATTTGTGTGGTTATTGCAGCTTTATTGTGTGTTAATAATACATTAAATTCATGTTAAATGGGTATAGTAAACCACTTTTTTCTTTAGGACTACACCACTGCTTAAATTTTTGACACATGAAAGTATTATATAAATTGAACAGCATAGACTATGAAAGTTTCAATGATTAATGACAGCATGACTGTGAGTTGGAAGCTGAGAAGAATCTCAAATGTTTTTTACACATTATTATATATATATATATTCTATAATCTAGTTTGGGCTTCTCAAAGTTTCTTATAAAAGTCTGATCTGTGAAGATCTTGTGTTTATTGTCTCGTAGAGGAATGTAAGAGGAATGCAGTCGTCAGAATGTATTAATACACTTCCACCCAGGTTTCTATGCTCTTCATATACTGAAACTCAGGAGAGAGAGAGAGTCCAGGCTTTCTTCAAGTTAAACGGATCAACTTGTTTTTCTTGTTCTTGCATTTCTCTATTAGGTGTAAACAGAAGATGTGACAGAAGGAGGTGTACACATCTAACACACGGTAAGACTTTTGAACCAGACATTTCAATATTTAGATTAATGCCATGGAAATTGATACTTTATATTAATAGCAATTTAGGAGACAGGTGTATATTATGATTTTATGGTCAAATACAGATGCTAGTTACGATGCACATTGGTAACGAATGCTTTCCCCTGAAGAATTGAAAAGTATTCACTCGTATAGCAATGTTCAATGCATTGTAATCTCATGTCTAAGAGCTATGTTTTGTGTCTTGTACCTATTCTTTGGCGATACAATGACATGATAATGTCATTGAATAGATCTCTGCTAATAATAGCAGCTGTGTTGGAAATCCTGGCCATAGATGCTGCCACTCCTCCTAAACAACACAAGAGTTTAGTCAATGCAATGATTTTGACTTGGCGATTGTGTCGAGTTCTTGGAAATTTCTTCTTGCTATTTTCAGGAATATAGTCAGGGTCCAAAAATCTGAGACCACATTGAAACCAGGGAATCTAAACCTTGAAATAAAAAGGATTATCTTTTTGAAACATTTAAAACATTAAAGTAAGAATTATTATGACATGACATGTTAAACAAATGTTTTAGATTCTACACTATTTCTAGGCCACAAATCAAATAACTACATTTGTGACAATGATCATGACGTATAGATCATGCCATTTTGTATAGACAGTAAGATGTTCTTGGCTCCACTGAAGCATGCAATGGATCATCTCAAATCATGCTGTAGAACATGATCACTCATTTTTGCACAAACCTGTTATGTGGTTTATAGTCTATATCTTTTCATTTATTTATTTTTGATTCAACCATTCATACATTTTGGAAACTGCTTGTCCTATATAGGGCTGTGGTGATATGGCATTTCTGGAAAATACATTCAAGAAAATATTTTTAACAAGTTGTCTCAGACTTTGAAATCCATCTGTAAAAGTTGAATTGTGAATTTTTAATTACTATTATTATTATTTTTTTTTTTTTTACTGTTAAAGTCCTGAAAATAAATATTCAGAGACACTGTAACAGCTCTGGTGTGACCCCACAACTAAGAAGTGAATTGATCGTAAAGATCTGACACATGCTTATTGGTTTCTGCTAGTCGGAGGCCATAGCTGTGACTGAGCTAATGTGCAGTAATGTATTGGTTATGTGTGGAATGTCAACCTTCTTTATCCCAGAGTCTTAAACAACGAAGGAGTGAAACTCAAGCAATCCTGCCGAGACCAGATTTACAAAAAAGCCATTCATTGAGTTTGTTTGGCAAAATAAAAATATAAATCTGAACAGGCGTGTCTTAATTATAGGGAGTTGTGGCAGCCCAAGTCCTAAAGCTTATTTTATTAAACCATCAAACCATATAAAGAGATTCTCTCAGGCTCATTGGCATAGTAGTCTCACTTCTTTGTCTGCCTGCCAGCTCAGTTGAATGAAATTCTGTCTTCAGTGTCTGATGTTTCCTCCCCAATAGTCCACTACCCAATAATCCCACGTAAAGTGGCGACCAAGGAACTGGAGATCAAATTTAAGTAGATTTAAATATTCAGACATTATTTGTTCTCTTAAATGCATTTAAAAAGCCTATCCAAGCTTTCCATAGTTTTGTTGTTCTTGTGACTCATCAGTGTTGAGCCAGACCAGACCTGACATTGACTGTGTGTGAGCAGGTGACCAGTCAATTGGATGACATGAAGGTTTTATCCCTGTATATAACTTCCTTTGTTTTTTTTGTCTTTTCCATCTTCATTATTTCACTATCCAAGATGGCTGCTCCCCAAGTTATCCCCAGGAGACTGTCTAAGTCTGCAAATGACACAGCTGCTAACTCACATCCCATAGGTGCCAATGCATGTGTGTATATGTCTATTTTCTGTATGTCTGTTTTAATAAATATATACATAATGACAATACATAGTTTTGACTATTTATGTACATTTCCACACACACACACACACACACACACACACACACACACACACACACACACACACACACACACACACACACACACACACACACACACACACACACACACACACACACACACACACACACACACACACACACACACACACACAGTTGGTATGTTGGTATTGGTGGTGTACGGGGACTCTCCATAGGTGTAATGGTTTTTATACCTGACAAACTGTATTTTCTATCGCCCTACACCAACCCTACATCTACATCTACCCTTACAGAAAACTTTCTGCATTTGTGATTTTCAAAAAAAAATAGTATGTTTTTTTTAAGCCTTTTGAAATACTGAGACATAGGCAGTGTCCTCATAAACCACCTTGACATTGTAATACCTCTGTCATACCCATGTATATATTTATATAAATACAATATTTGATTGCTCTATGTTTGCTTATCTTAGTAAATGGAGGAGACCGAGTGAAAACAGATACACATCTGATGCATGCACAGAGAGAAGTTGTAAGTATGACTGTTAAATAGGACACTTCCTGTTGAATAGAATGCAGACCTGAAAAAAATAAATGTAGTTTTGTAATAAAAATTGAGACAAGGCTAGTTGTTACACATTGTGAGTATTTCTGAAGGTTATTTGTTTATTTAAAAAGAGATTAAAATAGAGTGTTGAAACACACCCTAAAGTATTTTGCAATCATTTTCAACATTATTGTTTAGAAAAAAAGTACAGTTCATTGAATGCATGTCACCTTTATGACAGCTGGCCCACTATTATTAGGGTATATGGGATAAGTCTTTACTTTGAAATCTGCCATTAAACATATCCTATACTATATTTAGCAAAACAACAAATATAAAAAGATAAAGCAATTCATAAAAAATATAAAACATAACATTAAAAAATATAGTTTGAAGTACAACAATATAATTAAGAAACTGTATAAAATTACAAACTGCAATAAAACCATGACAACTTACCTCAATAAAAATGTGACGAGTTGCCTTGACCTGAAAAATATGATGTTATTGGGATTTTAGTTTTAGAGAAAAGACTAATAAACGGGATTGAAAATACAACTGTGTTTGTGTAGTTGGACTTGTTGCTCCTCCATTTTTCTATCCCCCTCTCATAGGAGTTGGTGAATCGCTGTTTTGCTGATGTGGAGCGTTTCATGGCCCGTCTGCAGGAGACAGCAGAGGCTAAGAACATTCTAGAGCAACAGAGCATTAAAAACAAGAGCAAAAAGAAGAAAAGCAAGAAGAAGAAAGAACAGGATGGTAAGAGAGACGCCCGGTGATCTCCATTACTCACAAGCCTGTCCAAGACCTTCAGAAACATAGTAAATCATAAATCATCTATGTTTGTAGATAGTCCTGTGACACAAAGGGTGACGCCGCCATCAGAACAAGAGTTTGTGGATATTTTTCAGAAGATTAAATATTCTCTCTGTCTACTGGTAAGGTGACGAATTTGACAATTGCCTTTCATCCCCCCAAAAGGGAGCTGTTTAATTTTCTCTATAGTTGTTGTTTTACCATTTTTTTTGGTTGCTTGGGTAGTAGAGCACAAAATATGTATTTAAGAATTTCATAAAACTGCTGTGCTTGACCCGTGTGTGTGTCTGTGTTGTAGGATCGCCTAAAGATGAAAATCTCAGAGCCAACATCAGAGGAACTCTTGCACCATGTCTTCGTCCCTTTGCACTTGGTAAGAGTATTACACACACACACACACGCACACACACACGCACACACACACACACACACACACACACACACACACACACACACACACACACACACACACACACACACACACACACACACACACACACACACACACACACACACACACACACACACACACACAGTACATATACAGAGAAACACAACCAAACTCTAACATTCACATGCCTAATTGAAAAACTATTAGAATATTAGAACATAGAATTGGCAACGTAGGTATAACGTTCTCTAACTTTAATTTTGAAGAGAACAGAGGTTACTTTTTTCACAAAGTAAGGAAAGAATTGTAATTGCCGAATGGTGTATAAGATTTGTTGTATGTTCACCAGATGGTAAAGACCACAGGCGGTCCTGAGTTGGCAGCAACAGTCTCCAGCCCCGCTATGACCAGTGGAGCAATCTCCCTCCTACAGCAGAACCTTAATGAACAAGAGCAACCACTCTGGAAGTCACTCGGCCCAAAGTGGACCGTGCCATAGTCAGTAACAAAACTAGAATTTACATTTGAATGGAAATGACACTATTATGACCAAACAGATACCTGCTTTGAGTTTGAACCTCACTTATAAATGGATAGTTCATTATGTACTCACCTTAATATTGTTCCAAACCAGAAAACTTTCTTTCTTTTTCATTGCACAAAAAAGAACACAACACAAGTTGCTCAACACAGCCCTGCATCATTAAAGAAAAAAACTGCTGATTTACAAAAAAAGGCTTTATGTTACCTATTTTGATTATGCTAAAAAAAATTATATTAAACTAAAAACTGTATATATATATTAAAATGATGTCTAAAATATAAATTAAATAATGTGAATACATATTAGCCTTAATGCACATATTAAAATAACAAAAAAAGTCGAATTTAGTATTCAAAATACTGCATATAATTTAACTTACAATCTACAAAGGAGTGGAAAAATATGTTCAAATACTCCATTTAATGTCAAATAACTTTACATAAACATAACCAAATAAGCTTTTTTCACAAAATATGTGATTTTCTGTTTCTGTCACAGGCCATAATTCTATCTTTAGGCATAAAGTAATGTCTTCATAATCATTCATACATGTCAAAATTGGCTGGGAATTGAACAAATAGTTGCAACATGGCTCAGAGGAAGATAGGAGTCATGTCTGATTATTATTGGCTAAGACTTATTCACCTTACACACTGCTATTGAAAGCAAAATGCCATGAAAAGCTCATATATTTTTTTAGAAAGTTTGACATTCTAGAGCAAAACAGGCACTATTGTTTTAAATCAGCACCCCAAAATTAGTAAGAATCAAGTACTGGATTTAATTCAGCAAATATGATGCAGGGTGGTCTAGTATTATAGTTAACAGGAAAGGAGTGTTTAAGCTTCAAAAAGAAAGGAAAAGCACATTATAAAAAGTGTAAATTCTCTATTAAATGCTCTATTTTGCAAAGGAAAGGCTTTAACTAATAAAGATTGGTTAGTTAACTCCAGTGTGTGTTTGTCAGCTCTCAACTCAGCGAGACTGTGCCTCAATACAAACCTGTCTTTCTGGATGGTTGGCAGCCGATGGCCATAGACATGCACGGACAACCCACCGAGGACCCCATAGAGTCCCAGCACAAACATGAAGCCCTTAGGCAGACTCAGCAGGTATACAACCTCTCATTCACTGATATAAACACAGCCACAATACAAACCACCTTCAATTCCTTCCTTTCGTCTTCCACAGGTCATTGATCAGGCACGTCTAGCTGTATACCAGGAGGAACGTGACGGGTTAGTATTGACCAGTCAGCTGTGTCTGTCTTTGCGATGCCACTTTGTTTCATTTTGTGTGTGTGTGTGTGTGTGTGTGTGTGTGTGTGTGTGTGTGTGTGTGTGTGTGTGTGTGTGTGTGTGTGTGTGTGTGTGTGTGTGTGTGTGTGTGTGTGTGTGTGTGTGTGTGTGTGTGTGTGTGTGTGTGTGTGTGTGTGTGTGTGTGTGTGTGTGTGTGTGTGTGTGTGTGTGTGTGTGTGTGTGTGTGTGTGTTGGTTTAGGTTGGAAGACTCCCTGCCTCCTCGTGAAGAAAGGCTGTACTGTTGCAGTTATGACTTTGTTGCACGAAACAGTAGTGAACTCTCAGTATTACATGGAGAAACTCTGGAGGTATCTTGCATTGTCATACACACAAGCACGGCTTCCCTTTCCATTTTGATTTATATTTTGTGCTTATTTTAATTCACATGTACACTACTATTCAAAAGTTTGGGGTTAGTAAGATTTTTATAGAGTCTATCCAAACTACTTTTTAAAATATAATAATACTTCACAGTATTAAAAAAGTAGTTAGGGGAACATATTTTATGTATTATTATGTAAAAATATTTAAAATGTCAAATTGACAAGCAGCATAAGGATGGGTTCTTATCCACCATATTTTTTGTAATATTGACAAACACTCCCTTTACCCTTTGTCTGTCTCTGTGTGTCTTATCCTCTCTGTCTTAGGTGTTACAGTCATCAAAGCGATGGTGGAAATGTAAGAATGAATACGGCCAAATTGGTTTTGTTCCACATAATATCCTCGAGCCAATCAATCACGCAGAAGTTGACACTTCCAATGTAGTAATGCGCCACCAGTCCATGGTAAAGGCATCATGTGCTCACATATGTAATCAGCAGTAAACCCACATGCTAATTGATAAACTAATTCCTATCATATTTTCATAGAAAGCTCCTATTCCTCCCCCGGGAGGAGGCAGAGCCTCCTGTTTTCTACCCAGTTCCACGGGCAAACATGCATTCCACCTTGATCCACGCCCCCACAGTATGCCACCAATTGGAGAAGATAAAGGTATTGTTTCTTACAACATTAATTCTAAATGAGTCACCTCTAACTATTTAATAAATGCCTTTTATTCAAAGTTTGATTACAAAGTCAAATAACTCAAGGTTATGGAGGATGATGAAGTCATTATTTATCAATATTGTATGCAAGCAAATAAACAGCTTTGTGTCCTTCTGAAAATTATTTTGCATTTTAGTCATAAACACCTGACTGATTTTTCTCCAGCATCAGTATTTGACTCTTTGGAATACTTGATTTTGATTGGTCAATTGTAACATTCTTCAGTCAAATATAACGTCCACTAAACTGTATGTTTGGCCATATGTGCAAATGTTTTTATAACACTATGATAGTTTAATACATTCTGTGTATTATTTTTTCTTCACATAACTAAATTAATATTAATTATTCTTTTAATCTTAATGAAATTCAAATATGACTATTTATTATATAGGATTTTTTATTGATTTTTTTATTATATTGATTTTAAATAATAGTTATTATTTAAATGTATGCATTTATTCATTTTGTAAATAGTTTTGTTAATAAATTGTTTTGACTCATCTGATCAGTATCATAAAATAAACTCTTTCAGAATTATACTAATTTTATTTTAGTATTATTTATATACAATTATAGTTTTTATTCATATTTGTATTCATTTGTTAGTTATTGTCATTTCACCAGTTTTTGTTTTTAAATTATTTATATATAGCTTTAATGAATTGTTAATTCTGTTTTAAATTTGGAATTTTAGTACTTCAGCTTAAACGTATTTATTATGGCAGTTAGGTTCCAAGGCAACAGTGTTTTAAGTTTACGTTTTTCATCTAATGCATATATTTATTTTAATTACCAAAAACTATATTTCATAGTTTTAGTGAAAAATAACAACACTGAATGATATGAGACCCCTCTGGGATGTTTTTTATTATGACCGACTGACTGTACATTATCCCTCGTATGTGACCCTGGACCACAGAACTAGTCTTAAGGTATATTTGTAGCAATAGCCAACAATACATTGTAGGGGTCAAAATTATCAATTTTTCTTTTATGACAAAAATCTTTTTTTAAACTTTAAAAACATTTTTAAACATTTTAAACTTTAAAAACATATTAGGTAAAGATCATATTCCATTTAGAAAATGTCCTACCGTAAACCGAGCAAAACATAATTTTTGATTAGCAATACGCATGACAAAGAACTTCATTTTGGACAACTTTAAAGGCGATTTTCTCAATATTTAGTTTTTTTGCATCCTCAGATTCCAGATTTTCAAATAGTTGTATCTCGGCCAAGACAAACCATACATCAATGGAAAGATTATTGACCCTTATGACTGGTTTTGTGGTCCAGGGTCACATACTGTATACAGTGTACCACATCAGAGAATGTCAGAAATGTCCACTTTTAAAATGCATATTTTATTTGACTTCTTACTGTAATATTTATATGTGTTAACAGTATTTTTGATGAATGATGAGCTCTTGCTACGATTGGCCAATGGTAAATCAGCATCGATACGCCCAGTGGTAATTAACAAAGCAAATGAGACAACCGCACCGCTGGACTATCACTCCCCTCCAGCTGAGGTTCAGGGGTGGCTCAGGGCCAAAGGCTTCAATGATTAGTGAGTAACATACACACATCACAATCTGATGTAAGACCTTTGCTCATGTTGTAATCTCTATCTGTGTCTCAGCACTGCACAGGGTCTGGGTGTCCTAACGGGAGCCCAGCTCTTCTCTCTGAATAAGGATGAGCTGCGTGCTGTTTGTCCAGAAGAGGGAACCAGAGTCTACAGCCAGATCATGATGCAGAAAGCACTGCTGGAGGTTAATCACTCACTCGCAGACACATTCTCATAAAACACCTCTCATGCCTCCTCATATACCCCTCTGGCAGTTTCAGTTGTCAGACCTCAGTTTATAGAAAAGGCTCTTCTGTCAGTCAGCTTTGACTGGGGATAGTAACTGAGAAATTTTATGAGGTCTGAGACCACATTAATCATTTATTGGGAATTATTTTTTTTAAGTTATCTCTATTTAAGATCAGAAATAAACAGTTTTATGATTTTGAAAACTCAAAATATATAAAAAAAACATGAATTAAACTGAAGAGCATTTCATTTCAATTAAATCTGTATCTATATCATTCAAGCAAAAGCATTTTAAAATGCTGCATCAGTAAGTCAATACTGCTTGTCAAAAGTGCTTTTATTCCACTATTTCAATATAGTGAAATAGAAGCACTTTCACTAACAGTATAAAAGTCATGTGTCAAAACATTTCAAAGCTGATTTGTCTCAGTGGATGTTTGAGGTGACTGAAATCACTGAACTAACAGGAGGGATGTTAGCAGAAATAAACGACGATTCTCTTCATGTGTATCTTCTGTTTCAGGATAAGAGGAAGGCCACTGAGTTGGAGGCCATCATGAAGAAACAGAAGATGAAAGTTGATCTGAAAGCAGAGGGGGGAGATTTTTAATGGATATCACTTTCGCTCACACATTCAGACAAGCATTTATTCTAAGGCTTTAACAGACAGGTGTGGCATCAATTCAGATATTTTTAACCATAATGATCTTTGTTTGTTTTACGCCATTGATAATAGATATATTTCATCATTACCAGTCATTACAAAGAAATCAAACCTGTATATTTCTCTATGTATTGTATTTTAACTATAAATAAAATTATTTAAAATACTGACTGTATTCATATTTTATTAATCATATTTATTTTTTTCTTAAATGTACCCCATAATGCAACTACACAACCTGACCTTTCTATTGTTAGTTTAATGAACTGAAAGTGATTGTATCATCTTTTTTTATTTATTGCTTGATTATAATACAAGTTCAGGGCATTTTCACAAAAAAAATAAAACTGATAACTGGACATGACTTGATGAAATAAATTTAATGAGGTAAAGTGGCAGCATACCACACTGTAACTTTCAAATTAAAAGTTTGAAAACATAAAAAAACTGCCCCTTCAAAGCAAAAAGAGATGCACTTTGGCTATAAGAAGGCAGACATATTGTTTTTACATAAAAGTAAAATAACGTGTGTATTTCTACAGGGTATTAACAAAAGTTAAAGTGCAGGTTTTTACAAATCTGTTTTCACAAAAAGAATAAAGGGTCCCTGAACGAATCTGAATAAATCTTTCCGGTGAACAGATTCAAAAGAATCGAATCGCTGGTATGAATCAAAATCCCTACCAAGAAAGCACTGGTGACGCCGTTGACAACCACACAGTGTTGCCATGTCCGTGGTTTTCCCGCGGAATCGGGCTACTTTAACTCTCTTTCTGCAGGATGTTTTTCATGTCCGTGGGTAGAGGAGACCCCTATAATGTGATATTTAGCCCTTGGAATGCGACTTTTACCAGGGGAACCCCGCCAAAAATATATATTTTACCCCTCGGAATACGATTTTTTTTGTGCTCGTTTTAAGTAGAAATTGGGCGAGTTTTGCTGAAAACCTGGCAACCTTTGCAACCACGCTCGCTCAGTGGTGTGTTTCGGCGTCTCTTAAGAAGAGTTGAACTCTCCGTCGCGTGTTAATATCGCATTGGACCCGTGTATCGTTCATGTGTCCCTCTACTTAGACACAAATCTGTTACAATCAGTGAAATGATTGAAAGGACTGAAAGACAGGCAGATAAAACACGTGCACCATTAATAATAAATGAAGATATCGAGAACCCACCTTACCGTTTTTAAAGAGAGTAAACGCACAATCGTCACTTGGAATTAGTTATTTAGTCATTTTATTTACTAAAAAAAAAAAAAAATGGTGTCGACACATTCACCATTCACCTCCAAAACGATGTTTTCTGCACGCGAGAATCGGTGTCATCGCTTTCAGGCCAACATCTTCAATAAAAGTAAATGTCAAAACTGCTTCAAACCCGTGGATTCGCACAAACTCAGCGGAGCAGATCTGTTTCAGGTGAGGATATAATTTCTTAACTTTTAATTGACATTGACCTTTAATGTATTTATCCTTCTCTGTCTCAGACTAAGCCTCTTCAGGTGGGCTGGCTCCTCCTGGCCCCAGAGAACACGGACTTCAGCAGCTGTGGCCTCAGGAAACGGGTGATGATAACACTGCCATTTCCAGAGACCCTTTCCATCAGATACAGGACATTGATATGTAACTATGTTTTAACTCCAGCCTTGATCTTTCTTTTCCATCTCTGTTATAGAAATGGCAGAGGAGATATTTTGTGCTTTACGAGCATGGGCTTCTGAGATACTCTCTGGATGAGATGGTGAGGTTTTACCTGATTTTCATGCAGTGTTTCCTAACATGTTTTGTCTTATGTACCTGACTTATCCCAAGCTTAAGTATCTCCATCATTGACACCAGACCAGAAATTTTTATTTTGACTCTTTTCATATTGATGTCCATTTAGCGTTATCATTAATAGTGCTTTTGAATACTAACTTCCTTGCTGGCCTACAATAAAACGTCCTCACCTTGTTTTGGTTGACAAAAACCCACTAGGATTTTTCCATTGACTTTTGGATTGCGCATCAAAAATGTATGATTATTAAAATCTTACCTTCTCTGTGTAATGACAGAGTGACTGTTTTCATCTAGCCAGGTACATTGCCCCAAGGAAGTGTAAATATGTCCCAATGCTGTGAGGTTCTTGATGCTTCATCTCAAACTGGCTTCCAGAACTGTCTGAGGTTGTGCTTCACTGACAGAGACTACTACATCCGAACAGAGAGCACAGACAGCTTCTGCATCAGTAGGTAATGCTCTCACTGACCTGCGGCGTGAACTTGGCCACACATAACTCCTTACTTTGTCACTAGTTGTTTTTGATCCCAATTGATATTCTTTATAGTATACATTCATATGTTGTGATGTAATGCAACAAGAGAGGTGAAGTCAAGTTGATATATTTCTTGTTTTGTGACACAATCTGAGCTCTGTTCAGTAGTTTAGCTGAAATCTTCTCTTTCTCTCTGTCTTCAGTCTCATCCCTTAAGTGTTATAAGTCACTAAATCTCAGCCAGGTTGATCTAATCCCTTAAGAGTGTAATAAAAGGTGTCAAGGAGTCTTGGATTAGTGTGTGTGTGTGTGTGTGTTCTGTCTGTGTTGAGAACACCAGCTTTAGAACTGTTTATTTTGGGGTTGTCTTTTATTGCTTGTTTCCTTGCTACTGGAGGTGTTTTAGTCTTGAAGCGTGATGTCCAGAAAGCAGAAGTGAGCGAAATCTGAAATATTATTTGAGTTTGCATATGCGTGCAATTTCCAGCCTGGGTCGTTTTTGGGGTCCTGCCGTGTGTTTGAATTCAAGTTTGTTTGTTTCGTTTAGGTGGCAAGAAAATCTGATTGCTTACCCCAAAGCTGCTAAATCACATCAGAAGAAGAAGGGGAAGGATCCAGCCCACCCACCGCAAGTGAGTCTCGTTCATATTCAATGCTATTTCAGACAATCATGTTCTGTGACAGGCAATGCCAGTATCCTGTCTAATATCTTTGCAGCATATTTCCTTTGGTAAAATATGAATAAATGTAACATTTAATGTAGTATCCTAGTAAAAAAAATTATATATATAAAATATATTTATTTCATACTAAGTATAGTTCGAGTATTAACGTATTTACTAACATTTCAATTGAGACTTACTGATATAAAAATTGTAATATAACTTTTATTTGGAGTTCTACTTGTGCACAATGCACATTTCTTAATATTAAGCCTAAAATGTGTTTTATTGTCACTATGGATGAGGATTGTATGATCTTTGAATAATATCAGTCTTTAAATGCAAGATATTTAAGGTGTACCTAAAGTATACAGTTTCACTTTAGCACAATCAAATATACTTCGGTATATCTTTAGATGGACTTCAGCACTACTTCCACACAACTTAGAATACCTTAGAATATCAAGATACATTACTAGAATTAATTGATTTATCAATTTATGTATATAAATAATGATATAAATGATTTGTTGCAGATTAGTAGACTTAAGTGCAAAAAGGCTAGTTAGTTTGTCATTTCGTCTTAAAGATGCTTGTTTTTAGATGGTCACAGTAATGTTTGAGTACTGCTCCTTTAAATGTGCTCCTCCTCCACCCCTATTCTTAATTACATTTCTAAGTGCTGTGCCCATCTTTCTGTCCAGTTGATTTACTAATCCCTCTTTATCTCCCTTCTGCATATTCTTTCTGCTGACAACAGAGCAAATTGATCTAGTGTGTGAAAGTGCCATTCCACTGTGCTGCAACAATTAACAGCATGTACATGAAATGCTGTATTCCTGTATTTTGTGTGTTTGTTTTTGTGTATTTTGAAGCGTTAGTCAGATAGAAGTTTAATAGAATTAACCTACGTGATCTAGACAGGATTATTGAGCGCACCCCCCGGGGAGGGTGAAGAGTGCAAAAGACGTGTGTGTGTTTGTTTGTCAAGCAGGTTGTATGAGAGGCTTTTCCTATACCACCCGTGCCAATTGGATTTCGCTGGCCGAGCGCTTGTGTGCAGCCTGTCAATCTCTGATTTACTCACCTATATTCTCTGCCTCTCTCTTTCTCTCTCAGCAGACAGCAGAAAACCAAACCTCCAGCAGCAGCAGCAGTAGTAGTAGCAGTGGTGGTGGTGCTGCTAAGAAAAGTAGCACTTCTGGAAATAGTTTCACCAGCAGCATTAAAAGACAAGGCAGCATTGGTTCTAGTAGTAACAGCGGCAGTAAAGTTTCCATCAGCGACAATGCTGGCTCTAGTACCAATGTTGCCTCTAAAGGCAGTAGCAGAAGTGGCATCAGTAGTACTAAAGGGGCCACCAGAAATGACAGAAGAGGTAGCGTGGTGAGCACGGTGGAGGAGGTCTTGATGCTTTCCTCAGAAAAGGAGCTGGAGGAGGAGTCACACAGTGGTGAAGTCGAGGTTCCTTCCAGCACTAGTAATGCTTCATCACTCGATACCAAGCTTGGGTCTTCTCTCTCTTCATCGCTCAGTCAGTCCTTGAGCTGCTCCGACACAGACGGTATGACTTCAGAGTGGCCCTTGTGTGTGGACTTGTGACTTGAAGTGGATGTACTTGTTTATGGTTGTAGTAGTCAATGATTTGTCAGCTTAGGAAATAAAGGTAGGTAGTAGCTAAAGAATTCAGAGTAGTTTGCATGATAATTTTTATTCTGTCATCATTCTAAACCTGATCAGGTTCTTTTGAGTGATTTTTAACAAATCTTTCGATCAGGTTTACAAAATTAGCTCAAATGATTATTTTATCAATTTTAAATCTGATGACTTCTGTTTGAAGGACAACGAGGGCATATTTTAATCTGTTTCTAGTAACCCAAAGCTTTATTCATAGTTTTAATAACTCATATATTTGATATTTTTTAAACGTAAAAGCTCCATTATTCATTCAGTGGCGTTGCATAAACCTTTGTCAGGGTAGCACCATATACAACTTTGGACAGTAATGAAAATAAGGTTGTGAGAGATGAAGTACAGTGTGTTCAAAGAATTGCACTGTTTAACAACATGCCAATTGTTCAGCTGACAAAACATTTTTAAAACAACTTATTTTAAGCAAAAACTATTTCTCAAAATGGGGTTTCTAAACCGTTTTGAGTTTTAAAAATTCAGTATGGCGTCTGCTCCTCCATGTTTTTGTTTCCATGGAAAAGCTAAAGAGAAAATTATGACAGAACTTTTTGTGTGAAGTGTATGCTTGCTTCTATGCTATTCTGCACATTGCACTTTTACTAGACATGACAAATATATAACTGTTTAACTTTTTTTTCCAGTAAACTTCAGCCCATTACTTTGCTTTTATTTGCTCTCTTAGGTACTAAGAATCGATTGGGTACTGAAAGCGGCTATTCGTCTCTGGAGAAGACAAGTCCAAGTGTTGTGGATGCACAAGCACACACTGACTCCAGGTGTGACTGTGATTCTGTTTCTTCACCTGCCTCACACCTGTGTATGTTTCCTACCTCAATGTCCCTTAGCCCCTCCCCTTTCCCTCCACCAACTAATCACAATTCACAGTGGGCGTGTGGGGTTGATCCTGAAGATGTGGTAGGTTTCTCTCGGGAGATAAGTTTGGAGTCCAATGGGGAGAGGCAATCACACACATCCATGACACACACACTCAGACATGAATCACCCAGCCCAAGAAGAAAACTACACCGTCTGTTTGGAAATCGGCACAGGTAAGACAGGTTCATTTTGCTCCTGATTCTCTCATTACACAGAGTTGGATTTTATTGTGTAACGTTTGTGGCTCCCTCTAGTGTTCATCGTGTTTTTGCCATTCCTTCGACAGCATGTCAAAAGCACTCATCTCTGCTTGTCTTTCAGGAGACTTCATCCCATCTCCATCATTCAAATCAAACCGGGCTGCTTGCATTCCTATTTACCATTTTAGTCCATATATAGTCATGTTATGTTTCTCAAAGTTACAATGTCTTTAAATGTTAAAATGCTTGGCACCACTGTATTGATGCTCCTAAGACAAATGTTTGCAGTTTGTTCAAACAGTTTTGTAGATCATTTCAGTTTGAGGTGTTCTGTGTATTTTCTGTACATATCTCGACATTGATGAAACCAGTATAATGTGTGCATACTGAATTCCAAATGGCCTATATTGAATATCACCCTCTGTTTTCTATATTTACATTCAGAACTTTAGATTTTGTAGAGCTCATTTTAATCTAAAATTGATATTCACTGTCTTTTATATGTTTGCATGCTTGTTTCTAGGAGATCTCAGGAAGCTGTTCAACAAGAGGGTTCATTTCTAGATACCAAGCTCCCCCCCTCAACCTTCACTACTTCCTCTACTGAACAAAATGAGCATAAGACAACTGTCAGCGCATCTCAGGATTCCTTCCCTAATGATATTCCTGATCACTCACAACATTTAATGTCATGTAGTCTCCGCTCCAAATCGCTGGAGCGCAGACCGCTTGATTCCACTCCCACAGTAAGTACAGTACAACCAATACAAATTAGAATGAGTCTAATTAGACAAGCTGTAAATTAGTTATACATTTAAATCCAGTAAGTTATGGGATGTGGCCACATTAATCATAACTGATCATTCATATCACATATGTCATTGCTACAGTAATGCTCTTTTCCTCTCAGCCTGACCTCCTTCATTTCAAAAAGGGATGGATGTCTAGACTGGGAGAAGATGGAAAGGTGATTTTGAGATTTGAGTGCATGATCTTAGTCTACTTGTTAATGATTTTTTTCTGTGTGAAGTGGTCTGATGTTCTCTGTCTCTAGTGGCAGAAACACTGGTTTGTTCTTACGGACCAGACTTTGAGATTCTATCGTGACTCTGCAGCAGAAGAGGTAAAGTGATTTGTGACGTTCGGTCTGTAAAGAATCATCATAAAAATTGATTTGCCATTTACAGTTAAGAGGTCTTTCTGTGTTTTGTGTCCTAGGCAGCTGATGTGGATGGTGAGATCAACTTGTCTTCTTGCTACGATGTTACAGATTACCCTGTACAAAGGAACTATGGCTTTCAGATTCATGTGAGTGTATATTAGCTAAACTTTAAGCTTATTTATTTGTCTGTTGCATTGACTTTATTCATCACACTTTTCAAACAGACAAAGGATGGTGTCTTCACCCTCTGTGCAATGACTTATGGGATACGACGCAACTGGGTCCAGGCAGTAATGAAAAACATTCGCCCCACCGTTGCCCCTGATGTCACATGGTACAACATCAAAACCAGCTGCCATTATCAAAAATATATTTTATCCACTACACATTTCGTACATTGATATCAAAGCCTAATACATTTATTGCTGTATTTATTTCACAAAACAGCATCACATGTTAGTGGGTTGACTCTTTCACTCTGCCTTTTATCTTTTTCCCCATGCTATACAAGGAAAAATCCTAAACCCAGGTTTGAATGTGTTTTCATGACCAAGAGTGTTTATTTTATTTAAATGAAGTGTATGGTAAAACACACACACAACTACAATATCAGAGATATAATTTATAATAGCTTAATCATAGCCACTTATTTTCTTCCCTTAGTTCAATTCCTCTAAAGGTGCCAATGACTAGTGCACATGCTCGTACAAGCTCCTGCCAATGCAGTACAGTTCCCCAGGAGTCAGAGCAAAGGAGTCGCATCCGTGAACGCCATAGAGAGGGGCGCTACAAAACCTTTGATTGGGCAGAATTAAGTTGTAAACAGCACAAAGAGGAGTTGTCAAATGATCCATCCGGAAGGCAGTGGAACCATAACAGTGAGCGCTCGGTGCCTCCTGCACCTGCATCATCCCCTGAAGACCAGATCACACGTTCGGCCTCTGGGGCATCAGAGAATGAGTATCTTCAGAAAAAAAGAATCTCAAAAAGGCAAAGCTTAAATATCATGTCCGCTGATATACCATCAAACTTATCCCTTATGGCAGTGTCCAGTCGCACCTCCCCAGAATCAATCAGCCCAGACAGCTTAGAGGTTGATGCAGGGACTGTGTATGTCCACTGTGACGGCCGTGGTGAACTACTGGAAGCTAAACCCAAAGAAGAAAAGCAGGTAGGGTAACAAGCATATGGTTGTGGTGTTCCTATGTCTACATACTTAATTCCCCTGCACTGTTTACATATAATTTGTCATGGTTCTAAACAAAGTTTCACAATTCATTACAGGTTGATCGCTCCACATCTCCATTGCCAGTTACCTTCTCTTCATCTTCAGCGCAGACAGAATGGCAGTGGGATGTGGAGCTTCAGAGCCTGCGTAGAGAATTGAAGGCTGAGCACGAGAGGAATCACACTCAAGAAAGTGAGTTAAGACTCAGTGAGGCCCGACTCCAAGCTGCGCTTAATGAGAGCAAGGAATGTCTTCAGAGGACAGAATTAAAGATTCAAGAGACCGAAATTCTTCTGAAGGAGCGTGATGAGGCGCTGGAGAGTCTGCGTGGACGGTTGGAGGAGGTAACGGGTTGTCTTAAAGCAACTGAAGAGGCTCAAGCCTTGAAAGAGGTCAGGCTACAGAGGCACCTGCGCCTTCTGCAAGAGAGCCAGGAACGAGAAAGGAGGAGCTTCAGTGACAGCCTCGACCAATCAGAACACCGATCGAAGGAACTAGAGGAGCGTCTGAGGCAGAAAGAAGATGAGCTGCAGAAAAGGCCAACAGGTGACGTTACTGATGAACTTTTGCGAAGGTGCCAGGAGCTACAAAACCAGCTGGAAGAGTCAGACAGTGAGGTCTGTCGTCTGCAGGCACGCCTCCAAACTGAAGAGACTATTTATTATGACATGGAGCATGATTATGAAAAAGCTTGTGAGGAGATACAGAGCTTGCGAGGTGCTCTGATTGACTGTGAGAGGGTAAGTGAGGAGCGCTTTCAAACCCAGTTGGTGCAGCAACAGCAAGAGTTAGACAGGAAGGAACGAGAACTACAAGAAGTGCTTCTTAAGATGGCCATCCTTGGTAGTAGTTTAGAGGAAACGGAACAAAGGCTTAAGGAAGCTCAAACCCATTCTTCTGAAGCTAATGTTCTCTGTGAGGCATTGGTTGAGCCACAAAAATGCAGACAGAAAGGGCAGAGTGATTCAGAAATGCAACCTACTACTCAGGCAGACGAGTCACACAGAGTGATCTCCGTGATCCAGGCATTAGAGCGCAAGTTATGTGACACCGAAGAGCGACTCCGGGAGCTTACCATGCATCTTCAGCAACAACTCAACGGTGGACCGCATGCGCTCAATGATTCTTGGTGTTCGCACAGTTCCCTCCAGAATCCGGAGGGTCGACTCTCTGTGGATGCTCTGCCAAGTTTTTCTGAAACTTTGCATAGCCTGCAGGGAACGGCTTTACACAGAACCTCGGACAAAACTAAAATCTCCCTTTGTGATGATGAAAAACCTGGAAGCTGGAGGTTGGTTAGTGAGAGTTCAGGGAGAAATCAAGCTCTAGAGATGGCCAGCAGAGTTTTGTCACTGGAGGCACTAATTCTCCAAAGGATTGCCTCTGCACTTGAGCATCCCAGCTCTAAGTTGCTTAATAATTTGTCAGAGGTGCATGTCCAGGTGCTTAGGATGGCTCAAGGAGGCAGTCATAATGGGGCTGTGGAACCTAGTTACTCCCAGATCTTTTTGGACCCTCTCGAGCAAGATCTGGTAGACAGTATGCTGAGTGAAAGTGCAATCCATAGACTGTGTGTAAGAGCAGAGATGACATATCTCATACATACTCTTTGTACTCATCCCTCAGTGGAGCAAAAGGGATCTGAGCTTTTTTATGTCTTCCCTTGGCCAGAGAGTTCCTCATCTGGAAACAAAATGGAAAACTGTTCGAAGCAGGCATCCAGACTTGCTGACATTAGCCCGCCAGAACTTGCACCTTACAGTGAACAAATGGACGAAGAACTGGCGACCGATCTTCTCCTTGAGGGCTCAGAGGTACAGCTTGCTTGCAGAAAGAGTCTGGTGTCAGAGCTCCGTGCTCAGGCCCAGTCTCTGCAGAACCTCTCAACACAGCTACAGTCTAATGTTAGAGAGGTTGACCTTCCTGGTGAACTACCCTCAGCCATCCTAAGGGCTGCAATTTGTCAGGCCACTTTGGCATATATGGGCTGTCGTCTCCATTCGGCCCTGCAGCAGGAGATGAGTGCCCTACGCAAGCAGAGAGAGCAGGCAGAGTGCGAGTGTCGTGCTGTGTGCCGTAGCATGGAGACTCTTTTCCAGGAACAAACGGAGTGTTACGAAGAGAAGCTGCGCGAAGAGCATGTTGTTGTAGAAAAGGCAGAGCAGGAGCGTGTTTCGGCGGAGACCAATGCTCAGTTGAGGACGGAAGAAGCTGAAAAATTGCAGTTGGAGTTTGAGGAGAAGCTCACAGAGCTCCAGAAAATCCACGAAGAGGAGATGAGCCATCTCCATGAATATTACGTTCAAAACTTTTCAAGGCCAAAAGCTGCAACTCTCTCAGAAATAGAGGAGAGTGAAGAGACTGAGCAGGTTTCTGTGACTGCTCTGCAAGACCGAATCAGAGAGCTTGAGACTGAGGTGACCTGTTTGAGGGAGGATCTTAGTGACCAGGATGTCAAAGACTTCCAGCTTGACCTGGAAACCATCAAGGTATGCAAAGTCTTCTTGTTACAGCATGAGATTAACATGTAATTAAACACAAAGATGAAGATACGCCATGTCTTTATGTGTCTTAGGCCACGTATGAGCATGGTTTCAGCATTATGGAAGACAGCCATCAGCGAGTGATTGAGGACATGCAGAGGCAGCATCAGAAAGAGGTGGAGAGACTGACAGAGGAGCGAGAAAGAGTACTGCAGGAAGAGACGAATGCCACCATTGCAGGTACTACTCTCAACACAAGCTCCCATTCACAAGACCATGCAAATACGTTTCATTGTAAACCTTTGTAATGTACACACTTGATCTTTTGCAATGCTGTGAACATGAATAGGAAACAGTTGTGGCCACCATTAACTGTTAATGTGAGAAAAAGAGCAGTAACTACTTATGAGTTCCTCGTAAGAAATCAAACAGATTTATGAGTCATGAGGTTTAGAAAATGATGACAATTCTTATTTTTGTGTGAACTGTCCCTTTAAGCACTCATACAGTACATGGAGTTTGTTCCAAATTTGTGCTACTCTCTTGTATTTAACTATGGATAAAAGCATCTACTAAATTAATATATGTACATTTGTTATGTGCATGCTTAGAAATATAAATGATGATCTAGCATCTCTGCTTCTTGGTCTTGACAGTTCTGTCTGACCATTTTTTTTATATTATTTGTTATTTTCCAGCCATTGAGGCTATGAGGAAAGCTCATAAAGAGGAAATGGACAAGACACAGAAAGCCCTGCAAAATGGAGCCAATGTGGACATCCGCCAACTTCGTGAACAATACAAGTGCGTGTGATATGTCTGTCACTCAGTACTCAAAAGCACTGTCAGCCACAACATCAAAAATCAATGTATGGTTGCAGAACTATATATTAACCATATGCCTCTTTGTGCATTTTCTGCAGTGAGGAGCTTGAGACATTGCACAGGGAGCTGGAAGTGTTGTCTGAGCAATATTCTCAGAAATTTCTGGAAAATACTCATTTGAATCGGACTATAGAAACAGAAAGGGAAGCATCTAGTACAACACAGAGAGAGAACCAGGAGCTTCGTATTCACAACCAGGTACAGGTGCACGTGCACACAAGAAATGTGCATATTTACACAGCCATTGCTTCACTGCTTATCTTACATATGTATCACATATTTCTCTAAGGAATTAAATGAGTTTTTGGCTTCTGAATTGTCCCTAATGCATTCACGCATGAATGGGGAGGTGAAACATTCCCAATCTTCTCAGGAGAAAGACGTGTATCAGCTGGAGGTAAAACTCGACACCCTTTCATATGGCAAAGTGCCCCAGTTTAACTTGCACTACTAAAATTAGCAGGGGATGGTTGACTGAACACAGATTAAAGTTATCTGCACTCTCGGTTGAGTACATTTAATCGGCTTCCACAAAAGAAACCTTCATGGGTTTTATTACTGCTCAGATGAGATTATGTCAGAGAATATTCCATCAAAGGTGCTATAAAGCATACGTATGCTAAAACAGATGTGCTCTGTCTCATTCTTTGATGCTGTAGGTAAATCTCAGAGTAAAGGAATCCAAGATTAAGTGTCTGAAACAGGAGATCAACTCACTTAAACTGGATCTGCAGGCAGGAAATACAGTAACACCTTTTTCAATTAAAACATATTATTAGTAAATATTGTGTAATTTTGTAGTCAATTAATACAAAAAATGTAATGTATTATTATTACTAAAAATTATAAGTGTGACACATTTGTGTAAGTTATATTGTTTTATTCACAACTGTTAACCATAACGGTTTCCAAATAAGCTAATTAAACCAATGCTTCCATATAGAATACACTTCCACTTCAAAGTTTAAGTTTTTGTCACTAGTTATTTCTGTAAATCTATTTTAAATGTTGTTGTTTTGTTTTTTTTATAGTATTTTAAAGAGCTAGACTCTGAGCTGGTTGCTTCAGAAGTCAAAACTCAAAGTGACTTCACTAAACGAAGCATGGTGCCAGCAAGCCAACAGAGTTTAAAATATGGTAAGCAAATCTACAAGAACAGACACGTTACTGTAAAGGCAAACAGATTAAGTGCATACGCATGCACTTATTCACAATTTGTAAATGCCTGTTGCAGATCTGATGAAATCCAGGAGCAACCCGGACTTCCCAAAGGACCATGCTACACTTACGCAGCCTGTCAGATCCAAGGTGGGATCATCTGTGCCATTACATGGAACAAAATACTGACGTTCCCTAAAATTTAAGCTTTCTCACTATCTCTTATTTTATTCTCAGAGTCTTAAAGATGGACTCACTGTTCTGGAGAGGATGAAGCTTTTTGAATTAACCAGCACGCAAAAGACTTGAGTGTGTGTCTGTGTGATAGAGAGAGAAAGATAAGCATTTTAATATATTATGTGGGTTAAATTATTTAATTGTATATCTTTATAACACAATTAATTCTTACTATACCTTTAGTCACAGTGTGTGTGTGTGTGTGTGTGTGCGTGCATCAGTCATTTTAATTCTTGTTTCGTTACTACCTTGGACTGTAGAATTCATTTTTGATATGAAGTTGTCTCTCTAAATCTTAAACCGTCTTTGTTTTTATTTACATGTTTATGCCTGATTGAGTATCAGTGTGATTTGCTTCATCTCTAATTATGAATAAAGTCAAGCTTTTCCAATCTTTAAGTTTTTGTTTGTGTAACTTTTCAACCCATATGTGAAGATTTTAAATACTGCACACTGGATTAGCAATTGTATCATTATTTATCCCTTAATTGTCAAAAAATCCTAAAGGATTCCAAATAAGAAAATTGTACAGAATTTCTATTATAATTTGGAACCATTCCTGTAAGATTCCTATCTAGGACTTTCTGTACAAAGGATTTAGTTATTATCCTGTTCATTTTCTTTGCAGTTGCTTGTTTGCTGAGACAATATTCATTAAAGAGAATGATTTAATTGGGTTGCCAGTGGATCCCAGTCAAAAAAAAAAAGTCTTATAAGAATCTCATAGAAATGGTTCCAAATTATAACAAAGCAATAAGCCCCAAAAGCTGTGGTTTACAGTGAATTTATAACCGCTAAGGGGCGTTGTTAAAACCCCCTTAACTGTTATAAATTAAGCAAAGGTGTAGGTTTGTAGTATAATTTACAACGGCTTCGAAGTTCGAACGCGGCTCAGCCAATCATAATCAAGGACCGGAACTATCCGTTTTATAATAAAAAGTGTAATTAGAACAATATTCTTATTGGAATCCTTTTGGATTTTTTGATAAAGCAGATTATTTTTAATATTTAAGGTATCAGATAAACAGTTCTAAACTGTCAATGACACTGTATTTTTCTTTACCAAGCTTTTCCTGACTTTTTTCACAGCACTTATAAAAGCTCATTTATTTAGTATGTAACTTAAAAGTGCTACTTCGCATTTGCTTCAAACTAAAATCGACGTGAAGTCACTTGGCGGCTACTATCTCTGTAGTGCCGTTTTAACCACTAGATGACGTGATTCGTCTGGAGGCGCGTCTCAGCACAAAGTTGCCCGTGCAAAAGGTCTTTACCTGCTTCTTTTCTGCCCAGTTAAAAAAATAAGAGATACACTACCACTATTTATATTTTCGGAAGTTTTGTCGGAGATTTAAGAAATCCTGTTTGACCCAGGTATTTAATAACGTTACGTCTCATTACATGCTAACGTTATCGAGTCTGCTAACGCGTCGAAAACATTTAGCCAAAAAAACAATTAACCGATAGCATCTGAACATGAAGATGGGTAGCTCTGTTTCCCCTCATTTAATACCGTCTCCAAATCGCTTCACATCATCTATGAGTCTTGAAATGTTTTGCTAGCTAATACGTCTCAGTAAAGCTGTGTTTTCATGTCTGGGGTTTGTATAAGCTACAGAGAGGGGAGCGCGGCAGGTGTGCGCGCTTGCTAATTACATTTCTGACGGCTTCTTTGTCAGTAATTACTTATGAATAATGCATGTTGCTTTGAAACGATGATCTCTTCATTATGTTAAATTTTCAAAACACTGATTCATTTAAAAAATGACAATCGCTTAACTCTCTCTCTCTCTCTCTCTCTCTCTCTCTCTCTCTCTCTCTCTCTCTCTCTCTCTCTCTCTCTCTCTCTCTCTCTCTCTCTCTCTAGCCAAAAGCGTGTACAAGTGTCCATCCTATTCAGCTCGTTTCAGAGCATTTGTGTTGCCTTGGAAACGTATTTACATATGCAGCTCTCAGCTCCTTCACTTGAACCATGTTTACATCGTTTTACAGGAAGGGTAAGAGAAGTCCTGTTTTTATAACAGGTACATTTATATTTTGAAGAAAAAAGAAACTACTGACTTAAACCTCACTGGTCGTCCCATGATGTCATGTTAGGGATGCAAAGCTTACCTTGTTTGTGTAACTTCTACTTCATGTCTGTCAACTCTTTTTAGTCTGGCCAGATGTTAGAGCAAAGGAAAAAAAGAGGCTCTTCTTCATAGCTTTGAGAAGTCAGCACTCTTGTAGTAGTTGTAAGTGGAATATTTTCTTCTTTCTGTCTGGCTCTTTGAAAACTTATGTATGTATATTACATATACCCATTTTAAACTTTGTAGACAATGAATATATAATGCAATAGTGGGTTGGTTATGTAATATCGCTGAGTATATAAATAAGTGGACCAAAATATCTTCACCAGCCAGCGGTACTTATGAGAAAGCCTGTTTAATAAACATACTATCATTTGTTCTCACTAGGGAGCCAAAGCTGACTTAAAATGATTTATGTTCTGTTAAAATAATAATAAGTTAATAATAATAATAAAATAAGTTATGTTAAAATAATCTAAAATGATCTAAATCACATGCTAAATGCTGATAAATAGAAGTACGGTGTATATTTTTTAAATGTAATAAAAAAAATATATACATTTTATTATAAACTTGTTTTTCAAAGACTACAAAGTTCTTGAAACTTATGGAGTAATTAAATCTTATATTGACATTCCAAGTTTATGCTAATAAGCATTTTTGGAAAACAAGCATATTTAGAGCATTTTATCATATTTAGAGCAGAATATACCAGTGGAAATATTAGCCTAGTATATATGAGGTATCTATTATGAAAGGAAAAATAAGTGTGTTTGTGCTGTGTGTAAAGCAAAGAGGGAGGGTTCCCTCCAAAAATGGAGAATTTGGTTTCTTTATCAGTAGCACGTCAGTAAACGTCACACAACACACGTATACACACAGTACAGGAATCACATAATTTAATACTTCATAATTGAAGACTTCATGCAGTTGAAGATGAGATTTGATACAGATCAATGTTGTAAAATGCACTGGTTTTCCTGGAACTCAGTGGTGTATATATCCTCATGCTTTCACACTCTTTCATCCAGCTACACAAAGTGACGTAACTACTCAGGTTTAATACTTTTCCTGTTTAATTTTTGAATCCCCTGATTGTGCGGTTCTGATTGATTAAGGTGCACTTCTGGATTCTATTGCTCAGAAGAAATCTCATCTGTGTCATAGTGTGCTGTTTTTCTGTGATGTGCATGTTGATCGTTTTGTCTTTCCAAAAGTCTTGGGCTCAATATCAAAAATGTATGTTCACATGAAGTAGTTTTAAAACAATAATGTCAAACTGTGAATACTCTGAACTAGATTTGAAATCCCCACATTGTTGCCATTTTCATGGATTATGTAAGTGCTCGAGTAGACGTGGAAATGCTGAATCTGTGGTTCCATGTTCCTCTCCTGGTTTTATGTTATATTTGGCATTAATTACCAGCCTTCTCAGAAGGCAAATGTACATGATCTCTCTGACCTTTGTATGTGACAAGTAATAGGTTGCACATGCCTCTGGTTCCCATAGTTATAATGTACTAAAAGAGAGACAGCCATTAGAGACATTCTCTGGGGTGGAACACAAAGCACAGACGTTGACCGGTGATACTGGGGCGTGTGGACGTCCTCTCCCTCCCACTGGCCATAGGAACGGAGTATACAGCCTAAACTGGATGTTCACTTCATTCATTCTTAGTCTTTAAAATTGCAATCCATAATTCTTATATTGTTTAAAGATCAAATGTGACCCAAGAGCACAAAACCAGTCTTAAGTCGCTGAGGTTTGTTTATAGCAATAGACAAAAATACATTGTATCGGTCAAAATTATCAATCTTTCTTTTATGCCAAAAAATCATTAGGATATTAAGTAAAGATCATGTTCCATGAAGATATTTTGTAAATGTCTTACCGTAAATATATAAAAACTAATTTTTTTATTAGTAATATGCATTGCTAAGAACTTAATTTGGACAACTTTAAAGGCGATTTTCTCAATATTTAGATTTTTTTTTTTTCAGATTCCAGATTTTCAAATAGTTGTATCTCGGCCAAATATTATCTGATAAAAACCATACAATCAATGGAAAACTTATTTATTCAGCTTTAAGATGATGTATTAATCTCAATTAAAAAAAATCACAAATGTTGATTGGCAATTGGCAATTTGCTTTATATTGAATGGAATTTTTGATTAATTTTGAATTGATACTATTATTCAATTGCATTTATTGATAATTAATGAGACATTGTTGGAAAATAAATGGTGTAATTTTAAGATGCATGGTGGTGCAACAGTGGAACACCAGAGAAACAAGTCTATAGATGGGCCTGTGCGTCCAGTAATTATAGATAGACTGTTTCCGTGGTTACATTTGTCACTATGGTTATGTATTATGATTATCTTCCGATGACAGACAGCAGGATACCCGTAGCTCAATAGCAAGATTTGTTATAAGACAGCATTTGAATATTTTACAATTGTAAAGTCATGAGCTTCACCTATTGCTCAAATTAGATTTCACTCTTCTTTCTTTTTTAGTCATTTTGTGCTTAAAAACAGTTGAATATAAGAGTGTCGAGATATTAATCATTGAATACTCACACTTCACTCCCTCGCATTACAATGACGTTTGTTTCATGCTAGATTACACAGCTTCTGACAGAAAATTATTTATCTAGTATATGTGTTTTACTGTTGTTTGATCAGTTTTTTCTTAGTTGTTCCCTCATGCCATGCCAGTGTTGAATTATTTTCCTGATTCTCTCTCTCCGTGTTTAAATTATGCATTTCAGTTACTTCATTCAGCTTGAGGTGAGATTTGATGCTTTATGGTTATTCATTGCACCTATTTACCTGGAACTCATTGCTGCAAATAACCTCAGATCTAACATACATCTGCACAAAGTTACACATCTCTACTCGGGTTTATTACTTATTTCTGTTCAATATTAGAATTTAAATGGTGCAGGTAGTTCTGATTCAGTAAGGTACACCTCTGGATCCTATTGCTGAGAAGAACATTTTTATTGCGTTTCAGATTTTGAATTTCTGAGTTGTCTTTATTTGTATCACCACTTTTTCCCCTCTCTGCTGGAAAATCCAGATCTTGTCGTAGACAGGTGCATCTCAATAAATTAGAATGTCGTGGAAAAGTTCATTTATTTCAGTAATTCAACTCAAATTGTGAAACTCGTGTATTAAATAAATTCAATGCACACAGACTGAAGTAGTTTAAGTCTTTGGTTCTTTTAATTGTGATGATTTTGGCTCACATTTAACAAAAACCCACCAATTCACTCTCAACAAATTAGAATACTTCATAAGACCAATAAAAAAATTTTTTTAGTGAATTGTTGGCCTTCTGGAAAGTATGTTCATTTACTGTATATGTACTCAATACTTGGTAGGGGCTCCTTTTGCTTTAATTACTGCCTCAATTCGGCGTGGCATGGAGGTGATCAGTTTGTGGCACTGCTGAGGTGGTATGGAAGCCCAGGTTTCTTTGACAGTGGCCTTCAGCTCATCTGCATTTTTTGGTCTCTTGTTTCTCATTTTCCTCTTGACAATACCTCATAGATTCTCTATTGGGTTCAGGTCTGGTGAGTTTGCTGGCCAGTCAAGCACACCAACACCATGGTCATTTAACCAACTTTTGGTGCTTTTGGCAGTGTGGGCAGGTGCCAAATCCTGCTGGAAAATGAAATCAGCATCTTTAAAAAGCTGGTCAGCAGAAGGAAGCATGAAGTGCTCCAAAATGTCTTGGTAAACGGGTGCAGTGACGTTGGTTTTCAAAAAACACAATGGACCAACACCAGCAGATGACATTGCACCCCAAATCATCACAGACTGTGGAAACTTAACACTGGACTTCAAGCAACTTGGGCTATGAGCTTCTCCACCCTTCCTCCAGACTCTAGGACCTTGGTTTCCAAATGAAATACAAAACTTGCTCTCATCTGAAAAGAGGACTTTGGACCACTGGGCAACAGTCCAGTTCTTCTTCTCCTTAGCCCAGGTAAGACGCCTCTGACGACAACTGTAGCCAAATTCCTTGACACGTCTGTGTGTGGTGCTCTTGATGCCTTGACCCCAGCCTCAGTCCATTCCTTGTGAAGTTCACCCAAATTCTTGAATCGATTTTGCTTGACAATCCTCATAAGGCTGCGGTTCTCTCGGTTGGTTGTGCATCTTTTTCTTCCACACTTTTTCCTTCCACTCAACTTTCTGTTAACATGCTTGGATACAGCACTCTGTGAACAGCCAGCTTCTTTGGCAATGAATGTTTGTGGCTTACCCTCCTTGTGAAGGGTGTCAATGATTGTCTTCTGGACAACTGTCAGATCAGCAGTCTTCCCCATGATTGTGTAGCCTAGTGAACCAAACTGAGAGACCATTTTGAAGGCTCAGGAAACCTTTGCAGGTGTTTTGAGTTGATTAGCTGATTGGCATGTCACCATATTCTAATTTGTTGAAATAGTGAATTGGTGGGTTTTTGTTAAATGTGAGCCAAAATCATCACAATTAAAAGAACCAAAAACTTAAACTACTTCAGTCTGTGTGCATTGGATTTATTTAATAAACGAGTTTCACAATTTGTTGAATTACTGAAATAAATAAACTTTTCCACGACATTCTAATTTATTGAGATGCATCTGTATATGGTATCTGGTCCAAGCTGATCATTAATGGTTTTTAACTCACTCAAAAGCTGCTTGGTTGACCATGCAGCTGGAAAACCTGCTGGTCTTGGTTATAACATGTTGTCAAGCTGGTTAGAGCTGGTATATCTCTCTAGACCAGCAAAAAACAACTAGCATAATACAAAAATCAGCTTGCACCTTAAACTGGTATGACCTGGTTTTTCCTGCAGGACTAAGCTCATTTGCTATAAAGTACCTCACTGTTTTATATCTATCTTGACTCACTTTCACCCTCAGAAACTCAGCTGAAGAGGTTATGAGGACGTGACCTGAAAACAGCCATGCGGCTGCATAAAATATTGTGTATAATAATTACATTTTCCTTTCATAACCAGACAGACTTTTAAAAACAATAAACTGTGCGACTGTGGGTTATATGATGGTTTCGTGACGTAGTTTAGTGTGGTACTGTATTTTTGGAGAGGATGATGTCGAGAGGATCATCTCTTTTTCCTCTCTTCTCTGCGAAAGAGGATGACTTTGAATATAATCTACCTTGATGAAACGTTTAATTTATTTAAATCATCTTATATAATGCCTTCTTTATTTAATCAGGCACACTTATTTGCCCCCACAGAGCAAAGTGATGGATGAGGTGAGTGGGAGAACGCTCTCTCCTTTGTTCCTTCTCTGTCTCTGGCTTTTGTTCTCACCTCTTCCTTTCCCTTTGCACTGATTTTGAAAAGGAGGGAGATTGTCACGATCACTAATTATCACGTAAGATACCAGAGGTGGGTGGTGGTGTTGGTCGGTTGTTAGTTGCATGTTGGAATTCATTTCTAAAAGCTCTTACATTAAAAACTACTTGCATAATTAAATGGACTTGTCCTATTATGCTCAACGTTTCAAATTTAGTTTTCAACTTTAGAACTTTCTTTTACAACTTTTTTCCAATTTAAAGAAAAAAATACTACTGAGGTAATAAAAATAAACATTTCAATATATTCATAATTTTACGCAGTTTTACTTTTCCAGTCAAATTATATAGTTTTTCTTTGCAAGGTGAAAATACTGATGAAGGAAATGTTTTTTTGCAGTGTGCCCTTAATCCTGGCTTTTACTGGCTTTTAATACTGGCTTTTCATTCTTTAACATCTACCATAGAAGTAGCTTTTAGTATTGATCATTTCCTTTCACATTCGCAAGTGGGCAGCTGTTTTGATACTGAGGAAAGAAACACCAATAAAGAAAGGTCAAACTGAAGTTCATACCTCATAAAACACACACACTAGCACAATGTAAAAGTTACTTTAGCAAATATCTTGTTTTAGAGCTTCAAAACTTGGCTACAACACGTAGAAATCCATAACTTATGGGTTTAATATGGCACTGAAGCAACATGAAACTGTTGTTTTTCCTCTGGCTGTCATTGTAAGTATACACACGGTTTTATTCAAGGGTGTCTGGCCTGAGCATGAATGTTGAGTGGTGGTTTGTTGTGGGAAAAAAGTTTAACTGTATCCCATAATGCCTTATCTTTCACTCATCCACTCACACAGTATATATTTTCTACTCACTTTCTAATACTGATTAAAAAGCTTTGTCTCTTTGCTATTTGCTAGCCTGGGAACCATTTTGCTCATTGTCAGTTAGCAGTAAATCAGCGTCTGTGTAGGTGTTAATTATCTTTCACACACCTCTAAAGTAGTAGCTCATTACACAGTAAAAATAAAACTATCAGACATTGCAGTCTTTGCTCTGACGTAAAGGGAAAAATATCAGTGGAATATGGAGAGCATGGATAAATTTCTTCAAGTCACATTTTATTGCTGTAAATAACACCAAAACAAGAGTGTATCATGTTCTACTCTATATCCAAGCAAACACACTAGTGGTTGACAACCTATATTGTGCAAATTCTGTTAACAAGAGAGAGATTTAGTCAATATGGCACCCAGGCTAGCTTAGTATTGCATAATGATACTACTTAAAGCTATCACTTCAAACTACAGTATGAAACATATAATCAGATTTCAAGTTTTCCTACAGAAAGGCCTCGCTTTTCCAACAACTACAAAAAGCACTTTCTTTTCCTGACCTGCCACCAACTACAGCATGGCTCTAGGACAGTGGGTCAAGGTTTCATATGGCACTTGCATTGCTCTGTAACTAACCGTTACAACCGACACTAGAAGAATAGGCTTAGTCTACATTAAAGCAAAGTCTTTACGGTGAAAATCAAGGGTCATATTTCGGATTCTTTGTGATATGACCTCTGATCGAAGTTCAGATTGACTGAAAGGGTCTCTAGTTCAGTCCCCCTTTCACCCCCGTCCGCTTCTTGCTCCTCTTCATCCCTACTAATGAAGGCTAACTCGTTCTCATAGCAGAAGTTGGCGGCGGACTCTAAGGACTTGTTCTCCTCCATGTCTTTGGCACTGCAACGTGGCGTTGAGGGAACCTCGTAGGTCTTGTGAAAGTGTGAATAGTCCACCTTATACTGGCTGCGTTCCTCAAACACCACGGGCTCAAAGCGATGGCCCCATGAAATCTCGCTGGCCAGGTAGGAGCTGCGCACCTGAGCCGTCATCGCAGTCGCCTCGACCATCCCTTCCAGTATGACCACAATCTCAAAATCGGATGTCTCCAGGTCCTGCTTGCTGATTCCATACAGGGGACTCTCCTCGTTTATCTCGTGGAGGATGGTGAGAGGAGCAACCAAGAAGATGCGGTCGAAACCTTGGTCGTAACCCACATTGATGTCGATCTGATCGAGAGGTATGTACTCACCCTCTTCTGTGATTCGGGGCTTAATAAGCTGCGCCCGCACATGAGCCTCCACGATGTGACTTTTCCTCAAGTTCCCAACCCGCCACATGAGGCACAGCTTCCCGTCACGCATTGCGATGACAGCATTGTGTGAGAACAGTATCGTTTGTGCCCGTTTCTTAGGTCGCGCCATTTTGGCCATGATGGCACCGATCATGAAAGAGTCAATGATGCAGCCCACGATGGACTGGAAGACGACCATAAACACCGCTAAGGGACACTCCTCGGTTACGCAGCGGAATCCGTAGCCGATCGTTGTTTGCGTCTCAACTGAGAACAGAAACGCTGCAACAAAGCTGTTGACCTGCATGACACATGGTGTGAAGTCATCTTTAATGGGCAGGTCTAAGTCACCGTGGATAAGAGCAATAAGCCAGAAGCCGAAACCAAACGCGAGCCAGGACAGGACAAATGCAAGGGAGAAAAGGACAAACATCCAGCGCCAACGAATGTCCACGCAGGTGGTGAAGATGTCGGCGAGGTAGCGCTGAGATTGCTCGTCCATGTGAGCGAAACTGACGTTGCACTGGCCTGTCTTGTTTACAAAGCGGCTCCGCAACTTCCGTCGCGTCTGGATCTTGCCGTTACCAAAGCCATTGCCGAGGGCAGGCATGTTGCCGTGCCGGTACACGTCCTCCTCCGACGATGACACAGTGTTGTAGCGGTGGGGCTTGCCCACACTCATGCCACTCTGCCCGACCAGAACCAATCCGTTAGTGAGAGAGAGTACCAAAGAAGCTCTTGATCAGTTTGCGTTGCCTGAAGATGAAGAAAAACATAAGATCAGTCATGCAGTCTTTGTTCATTGTATATCGTTTGTCATATGGTTATGCTCATATGTTTACAACCCCATGGCAGTTTTTTCTTTTTATATAAATGGTCACAATTTTTTGTAAGGTCCAATTCTCACTATTAACAAACCATTACTACAACTTTTGCCTCAGTAAACTCCTGCTTATTAATAGTTAGTAAGGTTGTTGTTAAGTTGAGGTATTAGCTAGGCTTATATGGTCAAATATGGTCATGCAGAATATGTGTTTTATACGTACTAATAAACAGCCACTATGCTAATAATAGGCATGCTAATAAGTAAATAGTAAACAGTGAGAATTGGTCCCTATACTAAAGTGTTACCAAATAAATTGGATAAAATCTCATCCCTCTTATTTGGTAGTGCCCTAAAAGGGTTGCATAACACATATTTAAATAAATTCCACAGATAAAAGACGTTTACAGAAATGAAAAGAAATTAAAAAATGCTTAAAAGTTTCTTAATATTGTTATATAACCTTTTATTACAATTAATGTTTATTCAATACACACATTTTATTGATCAAAAGTGACAGTAAAGTCATTTACAAATCAGAATCAGAATCAGAATGAGCTTTATTGGTCAGGTATGTTTACACATACGAGGAATTTGATATAGTGACAGAAGCTCCACAGTGCAACAGTATGACAGTAACAGGACAAGACACAGACAACAAAAGAACAATATACAAATATTCAAATAGGCAATGTACAAAATGGCAAAAACACAATATACAATGCAGACAATTATGTGTGAGGTCTGACATGTGCAAATTTGAAATGAAAAAAATAAGTGTGTGTGGTGAATAAATAAGCGTTGTGTGTTCCATGTTTAATATCAAGAGTTCATGAGATGGATTGCTTGGGGAAGAAACTGTTCCTGTGTCTGGTCGTTCTGGTGCTCAGAGCTCTGTAGCGTCGACCAGACGGTAACAGTTCAAAGAGGGAGTGTGCTGGATGTGAGGGGTCCAGAGTGATTTTTCCAGCCCTTTTGCTCACTCTGGATGAGTACAGTTCTTGGAGAGTGGGGAGGGGTGTACCAATGATTAACTCGGCAGTCCGGACTACACTCAAAATGATCTCAGAAGGATCATGTGACACTGAAGACTGAAGTAATGGCTGATGAAAATTCAGCTTTGCCATCTAAAGAATAAATTACACTTTTAAATACATTAAAATAGGAAATCTTTTTAACTTGTAAAAATATTTCACAATATTACAGTTTTTAGTCATTTGATCAAATAAATGCAACCTTAGTGAGCATAAGAGACTTTACTAAAACATTAAAAAGATCCACATTCTACAAGGTGTATGTAAAATTTAGAGGACAACTAAGTAATTATTTAAATAAAATGTAAAACTAGTGCAATAAGCCATGGGAGGTGGTTTGAGGTGTAAAAAAAGCCTCCATGGTAAAATCACTGTAACACAGGGCCTGAGGTGGCTTAATGCTTTTGGAAAATGTAAAACAGTATGATGATAAGCCATGTGGTTTGAGGTGTAAAAAATCAGGATCTATGGTAATAATAACTAAAATAGAGGGTCAAATAAAGATGGAAATTAGATTGATTGCTCTAACTGTATTTTGTTTATGGTATCCTAACATCTTGGCACATCAATATAAAACATGCGGTTACAGTCAGGGGCGGACTTAGGGGCTGTTTACACCTGGTCACTTCATGCGTTTTTTCCAACCTGGTCTCATAAAAATATTTACCTCTGTGCACTTTCTGTGCGACAGCCAGAGGTTTTATGTACCTTAGTGCACATTAATGCCGCAGTTTCAAAGCGAGAAATGTAGCCAGTGCAAATGAGTGGCGCTAAAACAGGTTAAATACATGAACCCTGGTACGTTTTTATTACGTAGATATAGGTACATATTGCTGTGTTTTTATTATGTTGCTTCAGGAACGTATTGCGGTGGTTCAGAATTCAAATATCCGGGGTCTGTCCCTAAAAGTTAATGCTCTATCGTGTTGGAAATATGCCCTACACCAAACCCAACCCTAAACCTACCCGATAGTGTTAACAAATGCAAAACTAATATAAAAACGTTTTTGTTGATGCAACCGTGCCATTTAAACTTCCTTATGCAGATTTGAACTGCTTTGTCGAACAGTGATTACACAGGTTTCGAACCAGAGCTTCTATGAAAAACCATAGATACGAGGCTGGATATGTGTGATGCTAACATTTAAAAGCATACGTTTTCAAATCTCCCAGCTTTTTAATATTGTTTTGAAGTCGTAACATGATATTCTTCAAGTAATTGTGCGAAAATTACGCGTTATTAATCAAAACTCTGTAAATTTGTGTGAAAAGGAATAAAAGGTGTCAGAGTTTTACTCCCTCTAGTGTTTGTTTCTTTTGGAAACTGCAGTAATATGTAGTTATTGGTACATATTTCGTGTCTCGCTAAAAAGTGCACCCAGGTACGTAAATGCTATGAGACCAGGTAGGTTTTTTCTGATTGGATAGCTATTCGATTTATTAAAATGTTTCCATTTACACTTGGCTACATAAATGTGTCTTCGCAAAATGGATATAAATCCGTTCTTCAATTCCCGCGCAATATGCAAATTTAACGGAGTTCACGTCAATGAAAGCAAAACGGGCGCTGCGTTTTATTCATTATAAGTTACTTTCAATATCAGAGACCGCAACAGGAGAGAGTGCAACATCAGCACTGGAAAGATAAGTTAGTCTCACTACTTTTAATGAAGAGTATTGTGTGTTGAGCGTCTGCGACTTACTTTTGCGGCAGTTTGTGCTTCGGCGTCCTGAAGAAATACTCAGCTACTCATTCGCGGTGACGCTTGTTGCATTAGCGCTGTCAAATCTGACTATAACATGCCATATAGCCTATAAAACGCTCTCACATGTTTATTATTTTAATATTTTGGGAGGAGTAAAATTATCATATGTGGTTTCAACAACCAGATGCATTAACACTTGTCCAGTTTCGTCTGAAATGTGGCCCAGACCACCTCTGGAAGTGGTTTGAGCGATCGGATTTAAATGCGTCTCAAATGCGTTTCGGAGGGCATTTACACCTGGTCTTTACAGGGTCGGATAGCTATCCGATCAGAAAAAACGCATGAAGTGACCAGGTGTAAACAGCCCCTTAGTGATTTGGGGGCCCTAAGCAAATTCCAGGTATGGGGCCCCCACACAATAACTATGTGTCCTTTAATGCTTAACCCTTATTTCTCTCGCTCGCTCTAGTTTTTAGTTTATTTATCCTCTCACAACCAGTAATTAGTCAACCTGATGCTGTTCTAAAGCCAAATTTGGCTACCTTATTTTTTTTAGATCACAAATGAAGACATTATCAAAAACAAAAAACTTGCACTTGTCCATTTAATAAATTGTAAACTTTTCCAATCTTTTTACAAACATAAAATTATCCCAGGCCACTCATTCCATATTCCAAGTGTTCTGAAAGCATACTGTAGGGTTTGCCGAGAAACAACTCGAAAATGAATGCTATTATTAAGGGAAAATCTCCAGTCATTGCATTCGTGCATTTATATGAGTACGCGGCAGTTCGCGCCAGTGCGCCTTGGAGAAGCACACAAGAGAGTAATTTTGAAGCATCAAGATAAATAAAATTGTGACTTTAAAAACACAATACTTTCTTTACTGAGGTGAATATCTCTGTTCTGAGACAGTCAGACAGACTAGAATGCGCGCAAAGAGCGCTGCTTCATAATCACTATAGCTCTCACTCACTTCAATTCATTGCGATCTCACGATGTTCTGTTAATAAGCACTACACTGCACAATTAATCTCTAATTTACATCATATCTACACTTTGTTTATTCCCGAGAATGATTTCTTGCAGAACTCAGCACTTGACAAAAACTCTGCATTTTGATCGGTAAGTAGATTCTAACTTAAGGGGCAGTCACACTGCACTTTCCGCTCCATTGGCTTCCATTCATACGCATGCGGATGCATCAGACCGGAAACGCAAGCCATGGCAAAAAGTTTCGCACTTCGCTGCGTTCCAAAGTTCAAGCTTGGTGAACTCTGGCCTGCGAAATTCGCATCACGTGACACTGTGTCACCAAATCGGCAGATCGATATGTCACAGCATGACCTAGCTGAATTAAAAGAACATACATTTTAAATGGCAGCGCTGCAGGATAGTGAAGTAGATTGTATGTTTTTACATTTTAAAGGCATTACAATTTGTTACGTGTTGAATTTAACTTTTTTAAAAGAAGCTGCAGAGCATGACGTCATATCACGACAGTTGCAGCATGCGAGGGAATTTTTCATGCTCAAAGTCTAGTGTGACCGCGGCTTTAAACACTTCTGGTCACTGCGTTCAAGAAATCAGCGGAAATGTCTGTGAACGGCTACATTGATCAACGCTGCAAATGTTTCGCCAATCTCAGATGGGGCCCCCTGATTCCCCGGGGCCCTAAGCGGCCGCTTACCTCGCTGATTGGTTAAGTCCGCCCCCTTTTTATAATCTTTGAATGTGTTTCAGCCAATCAGAATTTGGAGTCCGAACTCTCCATTTTATAAATACATTTTCTAGTATTTAAACATCAAAAGTCAATGAAAGGGAAGCCTAAGTGATGCAGGCCAATATAGTCCTAAAATAAATCTTCTGAATTCTCACTGCAGCTAAAAACGTGTGTTACTCCATTGCGTGAGTGTGTGCAAAAGTGCTACTTTGTAAGTGTGAGCGAGGAAAGAGCAGATGTGCAGATCCGTCGTCTGTTTTTTTCACAGCAGATGTAGCTAATTAAAGTAATTTTGCACTTTTGCTGTGAATCTCCGCATCTTTGCGCAGTGCTGAAGTGTGCACACCTCATAGCCCGAGAGGAGCTGTACTGCGGGCCTTAATCTTATGGTTATCATGATTATCATTATCCAAATTTTCTCACTGCACTTTTTTTTGACAGAGCTCTGAGCTGGGAGCTGCCAGTGGGGTCCAGATTTAGGCGTCTAGCCAGCGCCTGTGTCAAGTGATCTGTCTTTCTAATAATAGATGCCTGTCTCAGCGCGCCTACTGCACGCACACACACACTTGCAAGAATCTGTGCTCCAAGACATACTGTACTGACAGAGAGACATCAAAACACACATTCACATGCACACACAGACACACACATACTCTCACACACTGGGGGCTGGGTAGTGTCAGGTGCTGCTATATTGGTGAGTGCAAATAGCTAAGAAGTCGCAGATTCAATGAGAGTGATAATGAGAAAAACATATCATTTTCTTCATGCATACCCATGATTGCACAAAAATGCAGCATAATTCTACAATACTCTAAACTAAAAGAATCACATGAAAAACAGGGATATAGAGGTTTCCATGGAAACCTGTCTGGTAGAAATTTGTGTGTGTGTAGGTGTGTGTGTTTGTTTGAGGGATGACTGTCGGCTTCATGCGGTGGTATTTTAATCATCATCCAGGTGGCCAATCACTCCAAATTGAGAGAAGAGACGAGAGAGAGAGACAGTTGAGCACTTAATACGTTTTTCAATGATAGCCGTGAGAATACAAAGCAGATTTCCAGTCGAGGGGAAACAGTGGGGTCGGTATCTTCACTGCATCCTGATGTGATGTCAGCTAATTCCAATCTAAATGTCAGCAGATCCAGTGACCACTTAGAGGTTCGATAGCAGTACTGTGATGAGTAAAGATAAACTAATCCAAGTTCTGTGATAGCTAAAGGTGAAAACTAACAAACACTCGCCCCTCAGTATTTCTGCTATATTTATCTCCTATTTTATCCATTTTTCTTTTCTCTTTGCTCATTTTAATGACACTTGAGTTTTCGAGACCCACTGAATTTCCAGCAGTTCTGAAATGTAATGAAATTAAATTACACACACACACACACATATATCTATATATATATATATATATATATATATATATGTATGTAAATCTCCAGAGTTAATTTGAAGATTTATTTGAAAAACAAATATGAATAAAACATTAATTTATAATATTTGATCTGTTTCCTGTTTATTTTATGCACTAAGCATTTTGCGCTAAAACTAAAAATGTCAAAATGATCTCTGCTCTGAACCCTCAAATATGCACTGAACATTTTGCACTAAAAATGCCATAAACTGGGTTCCTTTGCACCAATAAGAATATTAATTGTGAAAAGGTTTTGCACTTTGTTGCATTCAGAAATAATTTGGGGTAAAGATGTTTTCTGATACATAAAAGATCTCGCTTATAGGCATCTGATGTAAATATCTGTGCCCTATGGCGGTGGTCGATGGAAACTTCATCTGAAGAGAACATTCTGTTTACTTTTTGCTTTTCATGCACTCTTAGAACCAAAAGGGACAGCTGTCATTTTAATCCTCTAACGTAATTAACATATTCTACCCATCCCACAGCTCCTCCAGTCCCGAAATGGCAAATATGATGAGGAATTAAAGTGATGACAGATTGTAAGAATTTTGACAGGCAGTTGACAGACTTCAGATATTACTCCACCAAACATTTCCACAGCCCCTGAAGAGCTGCATCAGTCTCCTTTAATAAACTTTATGAACTTCGACTCCTATCACCATCGCCATATGCGCAGTTCTGAAATGAATTTGCATCTAGTGACTTTTTTTGCCAGTCTGGTTTTCAAAAACCAGAAGGTTTGCATGATTTGATTTGTTTTGGCATGCTATATCCATCCAAACAGGTGCCTGTGTGTTGAACGCAGTGCTTTTACACAATCAGGAATTGGATTGCGCTGACCGTATCTATATTTAGACTTCATTTGAATTTATATTTCCATTGAAATGCATGCACAATTTTTCTCATAGAGCTTTAAAATCAATCAGACATTCCAGCATTCAGGGCACATCCGTCATTGTGGGAATGCTGTCTTGGGGTGACAGTCCCCTCATTGATTTGATGGCACACAGTGGAAAGTACAGAATATGCAATGATGATCACCATCACATTCTCATTATTACTCTATTCATGTGAGGCACATTAAAGGCACCAGAACGCTCGCTGACATGAAAAAAACGCCTACAGGTTGCAGAAAATACCTGTAGACTGTCCATGTGAGTGAGACAGAGCTGACAGAAGCTGAAAGAATACATACACATTCTGCTTACCTTTTTTCTTCCCTTCGTGTACATGGAAATATATAAGAAAGAGATCTGAAGTTGAGCTAAAGCATTATTCCATTGAATTCCTCACAGGTCCCCTACAGGAAAAATCACTGTTTTAAAGAAAAAAAGGTATCCTGACTGTCCAGCGAGGTCCTCATCTTTGGCTTCACATACACCGATGGAAACTCGCACACATGTATTCGAAGGAGGTTCTTATCTAAAGGCTGCAGATTATAAGCTAACAGCCTCAGAATGTTCCGTTAACGTTCCCTAGTGTTGATTCCGACGTTCCAGTAATCTTTCTTGGTCATCCCTGAGGGTCTGGCATGTCCAGTGATTCCATAATATTTCAGTGCGACACCTCGCCAATGATTCTCTCTTTGAACGTTTAAAACACTGCTCTCTCTCCTTTTTTTCTCTCTCTCACCCTTGTCTGCTATCTGATCTTTGCTGCAGTTTTTCACACTCTCTCGATTGCTCCCTCTCTCTCTCTCTCTCTCTCTCTCTCTCTCTCTCTCTCTCTCTCTCTCTCTCTCTCTCTCTGAAGTTGGCATTTGCAGGGACCACGGTCTCACCGATGCTACCTCAAACACAGAGCTCTTAAAAATCAGCCTGGTGTTCATGCGCAAACCCAAAATAAGTACATTTTACTGCCCTCTACGTTGGCTGAATACATTACTGACAAATGACAAAAAAGGGTTGAGGGTTTTG